>JARQOD010008098.1:0-36859 GCA_033576555.1 Oophaga sylvatica
AATTAATCAAGTGATAACGATTACCGATCATTATTTTCATTTGTTGATTGTAGCACAGTTATTAAATGAAAAGCTGCGTAGAAGGTGGAACAGACAAACACTGCTACAAAGGTCATGTTGACAAAGACAGTTATATGTTACAGGTCATGCACCACGGCAAGACTGAGGCTAAGTTCACATCTTCATCTGCTAAAATCTACACTTAGACTGAAATCTATGGAGGGGTAGTGGTCCTGCTGTGATTAAAAATGCCTGAGGCTAAGAGGTAGAGGGCTCAGTCAGAAGGCTAATGAATACAAATTTCAAAAAACTGACCGCCACATCCAAACATAAACTAAGTGTGAACAGGTTGTTAGGGATCGAGTTCCCGCTGCTGCACAAGGGGAATCTCGAACCAGTCCTGCAGCGGTCCCCCATCCATCTCCGGCCACAGTGGAGACTGCTCAGCGGAGACGTCTGTCCCAGCATCTCGCTCGGTCTAATACTGTGCAGAGGCTTGTTGCTGCCTCTCCTGGTTCCTCTATGATAACCAGTGCTGTATCAGGCAGTCCTGGGACAAAGTCCTCGCTTTCTCCATCTGAACATGCCCAGGGCAAGATCTCCCATTGGAGATCAGGGGTCACATGCTCGATTACAGCAGCGACTCCCATTGGTCCGCCCGGAAGGTGCTGAAACTGCTTGTGTTCTGGAACAGTTTCTCATTGGTCCTTTTCTGGAAGATCCTGTAGCTGCTACTATAAAAAGTTGGCATAACCGCACGGCCGTGCACTAGTATCAAATCTGTTACGTGCTTGCTCCAGTGAGGTCATGTATGCATGTGGTTAGGTCTGGCTGAAATAAGCCTCTAGAATACAGGCACCTCTGGTGAGGAGTTTTGTATGCACGTGTTCAGGGCTCGGCTGAAAACGCCATTAGAATACCGGCTACTCCGGTGAGGAGATTATTGCTTGTGTTCTGATTGCATGACCACAGACTGCAATCCGCTTAGCAGTCATCTGTGTGCCCTGTGAGTCTGACAGGACACAGTCTTTGTCACAGCAGCTCTGTGAAATAACAGAGTCCGCTTATATCGCCATATAGCGCTACAGCATTTTAGTTAGCGACTCTGTGGAATAACAGAGTTCGCCCATACCGCCATATAGTGCTACGGCGCTTACATCTGCGACTCTGCGGTATAACAGAGTTCGCTCATACTGCCTATTTGCGCCATCTTACTGTACTAGCAGCAGACTCTTATAGAAAAGGATATGGTGGTAAAACCCAACAAGACAGAAAAAGGTAAAAATATATAATAAAATATAATGAAATACAAATAAAATAAATAAATATTAATAACCAGAAAAAATAATTATTGATAAAAAAGCCTTTATTAATACATGGCAACAAACAAACACCACAATGACTGTGTGTTTATAATAAATATATAATATTAATCAAGCAAGGCTGATAGACTAATAAATACAAATGCTCAAATGTCTCATATATATATATATAGCATACATAAATTATATAAGCTCAATAAATATAACAGGTACCTGAAAAATATATATATATATATCCCAATTCACAAATTGCTGTGTACAGAAAAAAGTGCAATGGTGCAATTAATTGAGAAATTAAATAAACACACACATCAATGAACTAGTGCATATAAAGTGCTGCACTGCCCACTTAGGAAATACATCATATTACAATGGTGCAACTTAAAATGCAATATATTATAATCTGCCGGCAAAGAGACTGTGCAAAAAACAATGTGCAACACCGCATGAGCGTAAAAAAGTGATATACAACACACCACAGCCAACCAAGCATAAAGGAGGGAGGAATATACAGCTGTACCTGAGTGCAAGAATGAGCAAGTAAAACAGCCTTGCTGAATGCTTGGGGCTTTATGCTTGGTTGGCTGAACAAAAAGTAGAATAACACGCGATCAAAAAGACAGATATAAATAAACATGGTACAGCTGAAAACGTTATCTTGTCCCACAAAAAATGAGCCATAATACAGCATCATCAGCAAAAAAATTTTAAAATTTATAACTCGTAGAATAAAGCGACGCAAAAATAATTATTTTTTATATAAAATTGTTTTTATTGTATAAAAGTGCTAAAACATAAAAAAGATATAAATGAGGTATCGATGTAATCGTACTAACCCAAAGAATAAAAATGCTTTATCAATTTTACCACATGCGGAACGGTATAAACTCCCCAAAAGAAATTCATGAATTGCTGGTTTTTGTTCATTCTAACCTCCAAAAATCGTAATAAAACCGATCAAAAAATGTCATGTGCCCAAAAATGGTACCAATGAAAACGTCAACTCATCCTGCAAAAAATAAGACCTCACATGACTCTGTGGGCCAAAGTATGCAAAAATTATAGCTGTCAAAATGTGGTGATGCAGAAACTATTTTTTGCAATAAAAAGTGTCTTTTAGCGTGTGACAGCTGCCAAACATAAAAACCCACTATAAATAGTAAATCAAACCCCCTTTATCACCCCCTTAGTTAGGGAAAAATAATAAAATTAAAAAAAAATATTTACTTCCTTTTTCCCATTAGGGTTAGGTTTAGGATTAGGATTAGGGCTAAAATTAGGGTTAGGGTTGGGGCTGGCATTAGGGTTAGGGCTGGCATTAGGGTTAGGGGTTTGTTAGGGTTAGGTTTGTGGTTAGGGTTATGGTTAGGGTTGGGACTAGAGATAGGGATGTGTTCAGGTTAGGGTTGGAGTTAGAAATGGGGGGTTTCCAATCTATAGGCACATCAGGGGCTCTCCAAATGTGACATGGCGAGTGATCTCAATTCCAGCCAATTTTGCATTGAAAAAGTCAAACTGTGCTCCTTCCCTTCTGAGCTCTGCCATGTGCCCAAACAGTAGTTTACTCCCACATATGGGGTATCAGCATACTCAAGACAAATTTTGTTAGGGTCTGCGGAACGCACCAAATATAAGATGTAAAGAGGTGCGTTCGTAGCCCGGGGTCCACCGTGCAGGCGGAGCCCGCTGCTAGTAAAATGGCGCAAGAAGCGAACTCTGTTATCCTGCAGAGTCGCCAAAATAAACGCCGTAATGCGCTGTGGCAATATGTGCGAACTCTGTTATTGCGCAGAGCCGCTAGAAGGAGTGCCGCAGCGCTATATGGCGATGTGTGCGAACTCACTTAACACCACTGAGTCACAAAATAGACATGCTAGGGCGCTGTCTAGCGTTGAAAGCGAACCCTGTTACTTCACAGAGCCGCTGAGAAAAACTTCTGTTTCCTGTCAGGCACCCAGGTACACAGTTGACTGCTAAGCGAATATAGAACGTGATCATGAGCTAATGTCCTCGCGGGAGACCCCCACAATCTATGGCGTCTGAACGCCAGGTCCTGAATATGGCAATCAAACTCCTCACCGGTTATGCCGGTAACCTAGGGCATCTAGGACACCGACCCTGACCAACTAGCATACAAAACTCCTCACCGATTAAGTCGGTATTCTAGGGGCTTATTTCAGCCGGGCCCTAACCACACACACGCATGACCACAGTGGCCAAAGCATATAACGGTTGATTTTAGCGCATGGTGGCCCAGCCATGCCACCCTTTTATAGTAACAGCTACAGGACCTGCCAGAAACAAGGACCAATAAGAAACTGTTCCAAAACACATGCAGTTTCAGGACCTTCCTGGCGGACCAATAGGAGCTGCTGCAGTACCTGAGCATGTGACCCCTGATCTCTAATGAGAGATCTTACCCTGGGCATGCTCAGAAGGGGAATGCAGGACTTCGTCCCAAAGACGTCTGCTCCAGCACTGGCTATAGTAGCAGATACAGGAGAGGCAGCAGTAAGTCTCTGCACAGTACTGGAATGGGCAAGACGCTGGGACCGACGTCTCTGCTGAGCAGGCTTCACTGCGGCTGGAGACGAATGGCGGACCGCAGCGGGACTGGTTCGAGACTCCCCTTGTGCAGCAGCAGGAACTCGAACCCTAACAAATTGTACAATAACTTTTGAGGTCCAATTTCTTCTGTTACCCTTGGGAAAATAAAAAAATGTGGCGAAAATATCATTTTTGTGGAAAAAAATTATGATTTTTTATTTTTATGGCTCTACTTTATATACTTCTGTGAGGTACTTGGGGGTTCAAAGTTTTCCCCACACATCTAGATAAATTCCTTAGGTGGTTTAGTTTCCAAAATGGGGTCAATTGTGGTTGGTTTCCACTGCTTAGGCACATGAGGGGCTCTCCAAATGCAGCATGATGCCTGCAGACCATTCCATCAAAGTCTACAATCCAAAACGTCACTACTTCCCTTCCGAGCCCCGACGTGTGCCCATACAGTAGTTTCCTCCCACATATAGGATACCAGCATACTCAGGACAAATTGGAAAACAACTTTTGGGGTCCAATTTCTCCTGTTACCCTTGTGAAAATAATATATTAGGGGCAAAAAAAATCATTTTTGTAACAAAAAATTATTTTTATTTTTATGACTCTATGTTATAAACTTCTTAGAAGCACTTGGTGGTTGAAAGTGCTCACCACACATCTAGACCAGTTCCGTGGGGAGTCTATTTTCCAAAATGGTTTCACTTGTGGGGTGTTTCAACTGTTTAGGCACATCAGGGGCTCTCCAAATGCGACATGCCACCCGCTGACCATTCCATCAAAGTCTGCAATCCAAAACGTCACTACTTCCCTTCCGAGCCCGATGTGTGCCCATACAGTAGTTTTTTTCTCCCACATACAAGGATAAGAGTACTCAGTTTAATTTGGACAACAACTTTATGGGTCCAATTTCTCTGTTACCCTTGGGAAAATAAAAATTGGGGACTAAAAGATCATGTTTGTGGAAAAAATATGATTTTTTATTTTCATGCTTGGGCATTATAAACATTAGTGAAAAACCTGAGGGTTCAAAGTTCTCACCACACATCTAGATAAGTTCATTGAGGGGTCTAGTTTCCAAAATGATGTAAGGGGTTTTCACTGTTTAGGCACATCAGGGGCTCTCCAAACATGACATGGCGTCTAGCCAATTCTGCGTTGAAAAAGTCAAACGGCGTTCCTTCCCTTCCGAGCTCTGCCATACACCCAAACAGTGGTTAAAACCCACATATGGGGTATCAGCGTACTCAGGACAAATTGCACAATAACTTTTGGTGTCTTGTTACCCTTGGGAAAAAAAATTGCGGTGAAAGGATCATTTTTGTGGAAAAATGTGATTTTTTAATTTTACGGCTCTACGTTCTAAACTTGTGTGAAGCACTTGGGGGTTCAAATTGCTCATTACAGATCTAGATAAGTTCCTTAGGGGGTCTAGTTTCTAAAATAGGGTCACTTGTGGGGGTTTCCACTGTTTAGGCACATCAAGGGCTCTCCAAATGCAACATGGCTCCAATCTCAATTCCAGCCAATTTTGGTTGGAAAAAGTCAAATGACGCTCCTTCCCTTCTGAGCTCTGCGTGCGCCCAAACAATGGTTTGTTCCCACATATGGGGTATCAGCATACTCAGGACAAATTGGACAACAATTTTGTGCTCCAATTTCTCCTGTTACCCTTGGGAAAATAAAAAATTAGTTACTAAAAGGTCATTTTTGTGGAATTTTTTTTTTTCACACTCAGGCATTATAAACTTTAGTGAAACACTTGGGAGTTCAAAGTGCTCACAACAGATCTAGATAAGTTCCTTAGGAGTCTAGTTTCCAAAATGGTGTCACTTGTGGGGGATTTCCACTGTTTAGGCATATCAGCGCTCTCACGCGTACTGCCATCTATCCTCAATTCCCACCAATATTGTTGAAAAGCTCTTCGGCCTACCTTCCTTATACACTGCCTGTGGCCCAAAAGTCAGGATTCTACCACCTTACCTTATGCATAATCTACTGCTCAGGAGAAATTTGATCCAAAACTGTTATCTGCCATTCTTCTCTCTGTTCTCCTTGTGGAAAATAACAAAATCTTGTACAAAGATTTTTTCTTCTACAAATTTACGATTCACTTTTCCCCCGTACCAGAGTCCGCTGACTGTGAACCCTGAAGGTTATCAAACCGAATCAGTGCTTTTAGATGCCTTCAGTCAAAATTTTAAGAATGCGTCACTTGTTTTCTGCCTCATAGACTCTCAAATGACTTCAATGTAATGTCCCCTAAAAAATGGCTGTAAATTTTCTTGGTAAAAATGTAAAATCGCTCGTCAAACCTGTTAACCATCCTTAACTTCTACAAAAATTTATTCCAATTGCTGATGTAACGTTAACATTGAAAATCTTTATTTACCTATTCCTCAGCGTATCATTCATATTTTAATGAAAGATAAAATTCAAATTGTTCCTAAATTCTGAAAATTTCGCCATATTTCCTCAGTTTTATTCAAAATATAATCCAACATAGTTGCATCACAATAAACTTTTACCACTAATTTGGAAGTACAATTTGTCCCAAAAACCGACTATCAAATATATGGGAAATCCATCAACGATCCAGAAAACAACCTCAAAAGGACAGTGCAAATTGAAACCCCGCTGCCTCCTCACCACTACCGGAGTTATTGCCTCAACCAACACCAGAACTGCTGCAACCCCCCGACCTACTGTCTCCTGCCCCACAATCTGTAGAATGTAAGCCCGAAAGGGCAGGGTCCTCTCCCCTCTGTATCAGTCTGTCATTGTTAGTTTGTTTACTGTAAGTGATACCTGTAATTTGTATGTAACCCCTTCTCATGTACAGCACCATGGAATCAATGGTGCTATAGAAATAAATATTAATAATAATAATAATAATAATAATATCAGGGGCTCTCCAAATGCGACATGGCATCTGATCTCAATTCCAGCCAATATTGGTTTGAAAAAGTAAAACGGCGCTCCTTCCCTTATGAGTGTTTTTTCCCCACTTATGAGTATCGGCGTGCTCAGGAGAAATTTGACAACAACTTTATCTGTCATTTTCTCCTATTTTCCTTGTGAAAATAACAAAAATTTTGTAAAAAATAATTTTTCTGACTAAATGTTAGATGTTCATTTTTCCTTCCACGTTGCTTCAGCTACTGTGAAGCACCTGAAGGGTTAATAAACTTCTTGAATGTGGTTTTGAGAACCTTGAGGGTACAATTTTAAGAATGGTGTCACTTTTGGGTATTTTCTGCCATATAGACCCCTCAAAGTGACTTCAAATGTAAGGTGGTCCCTAAAAAAAATGGCTTTGTAAATTTTGTTGTAAAAATGAAAAATCGCTGGTCAACTTTTAACCCTTATAACTTCCTAACAAAAAAAATTTTGTTTCCAAAATTGTGCTGATGTAAAGTAGACATATGGAAAATGTTATTTATTAACTATTTTGAGTGATATATTTCTATGTTTTAAGGAAAGAAAAATTCAAAGTTTGAAAATTGCAAAATTCTCAAAATTTTCGCCATATTTCAGTTTTTTCAAAAATAAAAGCAAGTTGCATCAAATAAACTTTTACCACTAATTTGAAGTACAATATGTCACGAGAAAACCCTCTCAGAATAATGAATGTCCAATCAAGCTTCCAGAGTTATAACCTCATAAAGAGACAGTGGTCAGAATTGTAAAAATTGTCCCAGTCATTAACATGCAAACCACCCTCGGGGGAAAAGGGGTTAAACTAATGTTATTGAAGAAAAAATAAACATGAAAACATACAGTACCTTTACTGTTCATTTGACTTTGCTCACAACATACAGTAATCAGTTATTTAATCAAATAAAGATATGTATAACATGAAAAAAACACTGATTGCATTCAATCCACTTTTAAATAGTAAATGACCAGGAAATATTAAAAAAACAAAATAAAATACATATTATTATTTTTACAGGTTAGGAAGAATTGTTGGACAGAGCTTCTGTAAGGGACTCACCAAAGGACTGGATAATAGGATTCACACTATTTTTCTCATCCTTTTAAATATCTTTATGATCAGCCTCTTCTTTTATACGCTATATTTTAGTATGAAACCACAATGGTTTTTTTCCAATGAAATATATAGAGGACCATCTCTTATTTTACATGGTGAATTGGTGTGGAAATAAAAGCTAAGTAATTAATTTAACATTAACATTATTCTCATTCAAGATATTACATTGCATACATATCTTGTTACAATGTCTTGGGCGCTCTACTCCAAGTTACATTTTTGAGTGCACTCCCAGATTTTGTGTCCATTCTAATGTTGTACGCAGAGAACAATAATGAAGAATTCATGTGGTCCATAGGCTGCACATTATTTTATAGCTGAAGGAAAAAGGCCAATAAGCCTTACTTCTATACCAGGAAATATCTTTAAACAAATTATTAAACAGCATGTGTGTAAGTACTTGGATAAGAATACAGTAAGTAACCAGAGCCAGCATAAGTTTTTCGCAAACAAGTCAAACCAGAATAATATAATTTCCTTCTATGATGGAATCACTGACTGGGAGGATCAGGAAAATGCAGTAGATATAGTATATCTTGACTTCAGTAAATCATTTAATAGAGTATCTCATAATATCCTTATTGAAAAAATGACCAAGTATGGTCAGTGATTAGAATGCACTGAACAGAGAGAAATGCAAGATTCTACATCTGGGCAACAAAATCACATCTACAGAATGTGACAACAGCATATGTGAAAAAGACTTGGTTATACTTCAGCAGCAAAAAAGGCAAACACAATATATTTGTATTTTTTCATTCAGTAGAATGCATTAAGAGAAGCATAGAGTCTAGATCACGTGAATTAAGTAACCCACTCTTCTCCTTGTTGGTCAGGCCTCATCTAGAGTACCGTGTCCAGTTCTGTGTACCACAGTACCACATTTTAAAAAAGACATTGAAAACCTGGAGCAAGTTCAAAGAAGAGCTAACAAGGATGGTGAGGGAATTGCAAAGTATGCCCTATGAGGAATGATTAAAGTATCTTGGAATGTTTAACTTGCAAAAAAGAAAGCTAAGAGGAGACTTAATAGCTGTTTACAAATATCTGAAGGGATGTCAGTGTCAAGGGATCGTCCTTAGGCCGGCGTCACACTAGCGAGTTTGATGCGAGTTAGTCGCACGACTTACTCGCATCAACACCCGGCACGGCCGCCCGCTCTCGGACCAGAGTGCGCGGCTGCATGTATTTCTGCGCCGCACTTGTCCGAGAGGGGCGGACGTGCCGGGTGTTGATGCGAGTAAGTCGTGCGACTAACTCGCATCAAACTCGCTAGTGTGACGCCGGCCTTATTCTCATTTGCAAATAGGAACACGAGAAGCAATGAAATGAAACTGGAAGGGAGAGGATACAGATTAGATATTAGAAAAAACTTTTTGACAAAAGCTTTTACAAAAAGGCTACATTTTCTTTATTCAAAATCGCTAAAAAGCAAAATCAAGACAGCACAAAAGTTTTCACAGTCAAAAAAATTTAAATAAATGTAAGTGCGTACTTGTCACAAGCAACTTTACTGTGTTTTTGAATTTCTTGCATTATCATTTTTATGAAAGTGGATTTACCGTAATTATTTTTTAAACGTACAAAAAGAAAATTCTCTAAATCCACACTTTTAACTGTGACTGTCTCACAAAGTGTACATGTCATAAATAATTTTTATGCATATCTATTTTATTCTAAATTTTTTTACATGTACAGTGGGGACAAAAGTATTTAGTCAGCCACCAATTGTGCAAGCTCTCCCACTTAAAAAGATGAGAGAGGCCTGTAATTGACAACATAGATAGACCACAACTATGAGAGTCAAAATGAGAAAACAAATCCAGAAAAACACCTTGTCTGATTTGGCAAGATTTATTTAGCAAATTATGGTGGAAAATAAGTATTTGGTCATTAACAAAAGTTCATCTCAAAATTTTGTTATATATCCTTTGTTGGCAATGACAGAGGTCAAACTTTTTCTGTAAGTCTTCATAAGGTTGCCACACACTGTTGGTGGTATGTTAGCCCATTCGTTCATGCATATCTACTCTAGAGCAGTGATGTTTTGGGGCCTGTCGCTTGGCAAAAAAAGTCCATTGCTAAAATAATTTCTCTCTCTTTTTATATAATTTCTGACATGATATACATGTTAGAGGAGACAGAAATTATGTCCCCAAGCACCTCCGGTACCTCCGCCATCCCCCAGACCCTCCGGCTCCGTACCCCAACCCTCATTCTCCTCTTCATGAGAAAAATAGTGGGCACATGCATAGTGTGTCCTCCGAGATCTGACTGCCGGACCCGGCAAAGCAGGGATTTTTCCTATTGATGCCTTTTGATCACTGTGTTAGACCCTATCACAGTGATTAAAAACCAATAATTATTAAATCATCCCCTCCCTTGTCATCCCTTTAGTCGGATTAATATTTTTTATTTTACAAGTTTTTTTTTTTAATCTTTGCCGTTAGGGTTGGGGTTGGGGTTCGGGTTAAGGTTGGACTAAGAGTTAGGGTTGTTTTTTTCTAAAGTTAAAATTCAAATGATGATAATATGATGACTAGTGTTGAGTGCAAGTGCTAGCTACTCAAGTTTGCATTAGGTGTTCGGTATGCATGGAGCATTCCCGGTGCTCAAGTGACATGCTCGAGTTCCCGCTCCACATGTTGCATGTTGTTTGACAGCCAAAAAAAATGTGTGGATTCTCTGCCATTCATGAGCAATCTCCGCATGTTTTGGGGGTGTCTAAAAGCCACAAAACATGCAGTTGTAGTTTCCACAATGGAGTCAGTTTTGGGGGGGTTCTGCAGTTTGGGCTCCTTAGAAGCCCTGCAAATGGGATATGGTGCCTGTCATCTTTCAGCCAAATTTGTGTTCCAAAATTCAAATATTGCTTCTGCCGTTTGTCCAAATAGAACTTTTTGACAACATGTGGGGCTTTGTCGCTCTCATAAAAATATGGGGAAACAAACTGTGGGGTTCACTTTTTGATACAGAGGAGAAAAAAAAAGTTCCGGAGCGTGGAAGACAGCTGTGCAGCAGGATAACCAATTAATAACGAAGGAAGATCCAGCTCCATGATAACCAAAAAAAGATTTTTTATTCATAATTCATTAAAAAAATCTTTTTGATACACTTGGCATAAATGTCATAATTAGAGATGAGTGACTTCGCCTCCGGGAGGGTCGAGTCGGGTTTCGTGAAACCTGACTTTCTCAAAAGTCGAGTTGACTATCGGGAAAAGTCGGAGGTCTGACTGAAACAGGAAATCCAATGCTAGTCAATGGGGAAGCAAAGTCGGCAGGGAGTGGAGGACAGTAAGACAGCCAAATCTTAAAAAAAAACCCACTCCAACTGACAAAAATCTTAAGCTTTTATATGAGTCTTTTCGGTTGATTGAGAACATAGCGGTTGTTCAATAATAAAAAGAATCCCCTCAAATACAACTTGCCTAATAATTATGCAAACAGTGTACAGGTCCTTCTCAAAAAATTAGCATATAGTGCTAAATTTCATTATTTTCCATAATGTAATGATTACAATTAAACTTTCATATATTTTAGATTCATTACACACCAACTGAAATTTGTCAGGTTTTTTATTGTTTTAATACTTATGATTTTGGCATACAACTCCTGATAACCCAAAAAACCTGTCTCAAAAAATTAGCATATCAAGAAAAGGTTCTCTAAACGACCTATTACCCTAATCTTCTGAATCAACTAATTAACTCTAAACACATGCAAAAGATTCCTGAGGCTTTTAAAAACTCCCTGCCTGGTTCATTACTCAAAACCCCCATCATGGGTAAGACTAGCGACCTGACTGATGTCAAGAAGGCCATCATTGACACCCTCAAGCAAGAGGGTAAGACCCAGAAAGAAATTTCTCAACAAATAGGCTGTTCCCAGAGTGCTGTATCAAGGCACCTCAATGGGAAGTCTGTTGGAAGGAAACAATGTGGCAGAAAACTCTGTACAACGAGAAGAGGTGACCGGACCCTGAGGAAGATTGTGGAGAAGGACCGATTCCAGACCTTGGGGGACCTGAGGAAGCAGTGGACTGAGTCTGGTGTAGAAACATCCAGAGCCACCGTGCACAGGCGTGTGCAGGAAATGGGCTACAGGTGCCGCATTCCCCAGGTAAAGCCACTTTTGAACCATAAACAGCGGCAGAAGCGCCTGACCTGGGCTACAGAGAAGCAGCACTGGACTGTTGCTAAGTGGTCCCAAGTACTTTTTTTCTGATGAAAGCAAATTTTGCATGTCATTCGGAAATCAAGGTGCCAGAGTCTGGAGGAAGACTGGGGAGAAGGAAATGCCAAAATGCCTGAAGTCCAGTGTCAAGTACCCACAGTCAGTGATGGTGTGGGGTGCCATGTCAGCTGCTGGTGTTGGTCCACTGTGTTTCATCAAGGGCAGGGTCAATGCAGCTAGCTATCAGGAGATTTTGGAGCATTTCATGCTTCCATCGGCTGAAATGCTTTATGGAGATGAAGATTTCATTTTTCAGCACGACCTGGCACCTGCTCACAGTGCCAAAACCACTGGTAAATGGTTTACTGACCATGGTATTACTGTGCTCAATTGGCCTGCCAACTCTCCTGACCTGACCCCCATAGAGAATCTGTGGGATATTGTGAAGAGAAAGTTGAGAGACGCAAGACCCAACACTCTGGATGAGCTTAAGGCCGCTATCGAAGCATCCTGGGCCTCCATAACACCTCAGCAGTGTCACAGGCTGATTGCCTCCATGCCACGCCGCATTGAAGCAGTCATTTCTGCAAAAGGATTCCCGACCAAGTATTGAGTGCATAACTGAACTTTATTATTTGATGGTTTTTTTGTTTGTTTTTAAAAAACACTTTTATTTTATTGGACGGTTGAAATATGTTAATTTTTTGAGACAGGTTTTTTGGGTTATCAGGAGTTGTATGCCAAAATCATCAGTATTAAAACAATAAAAGACCTAACAAATTTCAGTTGGTGTGTAATGAATCTAAAATATATCAAAGTTTAATTGTAATCATTACATTATGGAAAATAATGAAATTTAGCACTATATGCTAATTTTTTGAGAAGGACCTGTATAATGCTCCATATATAATGGGCCCCATTTATAATGCTCCAGTGTATAATGGGCCCCATGGATGATGCTCCAGTGTATGATGAGCCTATATAATGCTCCATATATAATGGGCCCCATATGATGTTCCACTATTCGATGGGCCCCATGGATGATGCTCCAGTGTATGATGGGCCTATATAATGCTCCATATATAATGGGCCCCATATGATGCTCCATATATAATGGGCCCCATTTATAATGCTCCAGTGTATAATGGGCCCAGTATATGATGCTCCAATGTATGATGGGCCACATTTATAATGCTCCAGTGTATGATGGGCCCCATGCATAATGCTTCAGTGTATGATGTGCCTTTATAATGCTCTATATATAATGGGCCCCATTTACAATGCTCCAGTGTATAATGGGCCCCGTATATGATGCTCCAGTGTATGATGGGCCTATATAACGCTCCATATATAATGGGCCCCATATGATGCTCCAGTATATGATGGGCCCATGGATGATGCTCCAGTGTATGATGGGCCTATATAATGCTCCATATATAATGGGCCCAATTTATAAAGCTCTAGTGTATAAGGGGCCCCGTATATGATGCTACAGTGTATGATGGGCCTATATAATGCTCCATATATAATGGACCCCATTTATAATGCTCCAGTGTATGATGGGCCCAATGCATGATGCTCCAGTGTATGATGGGCCTATATAATGCTCCATATATAATGAGCCACATTTATAATGCTCCAGTGTATAATGGGCCCTATCTATGATGCTCAAGTGTATGCTGGGCCCCATATATAATTCTCCAGTGTATAATGCTCCCCACATATTGCTCCAAAAATTAAAAAAATCAAATACCTCACATCGCTGGGCACTGCTCTACTCTGGACTCCTCAGCATCACTATCTTCCAGCTTCTGCACTTGGACTGTTCAGGCGGAGGGTGTACAGACGTGACGTCATTGCGCTCTCTGACCTGAAAGTCACTGTCAGGAAACGCAGAAGACGTCAAAGCGGTGGAAGCAGGGAGACGTAAGCATTGCAAGTGCTGGGGCCTTGAGCAAGCAGGGGGGCCCACTCATGGGCAAAGGCACTGGAGCCCAGGGCCCCTCATAGTACGATGGTGCCTTTGACGGCAAGTCGGCCCCTCCACCGTCAAGGACACCGCTGTACTATGAGCGGCCCTGTGCCAGTGCTGTCACCCACGAGTGGACCCCCCACCTGCTCAGGGCACCTGGGTACAGCCCAGTTAGGGAGATGGAAAAACTGGCATATGTTGAGGTGTAGGCTGGACGTTCAGCAGCTGCAAATGGAGGAATTGGAAAAGTCGGAGGAAGAGGAGGACAAAGAGAGCCATTATGCTGGCAACCTATGTGTCATCAGGGGAAGGTGGGACAAAGTCCTTTGAAACCCATGCATGGTTCATTTTAATGAAGGTGAGATCACGAACATTTTGAGTCGACAGCCAGGTCCTTCTTTCTGTCAGGATTGATCCAGCAGCACTGAAGACTCTTTCTGATAGCACACTACCAGCAAGGCAAGCGAGCTCCTGTAAGGCATATTGTGCCAATTCAGGCCAGGTGTCCAGTTTATAGGCCCAGTAGTCAAAGGGGAATGAACTGTGAGGGAGAACATCAATAGGGGAGGAGAGGTAATTTTGAACTATAGTTGACAACTGCTGTCTCCTGTCTGTTGCAATCGATTCAGTATTACCAGTAGTGTGAGCATTACTCAAAAAATCAGTCCACAACATGGTCATGAAACCCCTGTCTACAACACTACTTCGGCTGTGTGCACCATGAACACCTCTTCCATTTGGCTCAGAAAGGCTGGTGGTAGAACCTGCACCGCTGCTGTGTGCTGGGAATGCCTCTAACAAATGGTTTACCAGAGTTGCTTGTTTGTTCGCCAATATTAGCTCTAGGTTCTCTTGTGGCATGATGTTCTGTAATTTATATAAAAAGAGAGAACCCCGGCGCACTGTGAAGGCAAATGTGAAGCAGCAGTAGATATGGCAAATGAACCTCTATTTTGCCAGAGGTACTAGTAGGTAAATCAATATATGATTCTACGCACTACACAATTAGTTGGGTAATATATACACATAAGATAGGTGAAATATTATTACCTTCATATATTAAAATCTTCGGATATGTGTAAAGTCCTATGGATACTGGTATAACTTCTGGCTTCCTGTGTGTCTCCCTTATAAGAATAAAGTCCGATATATGATGCAGAGTTCCTTTAAAAAAATCCTTAATTCTCATTCAAGATGAAGGGGGAGAATGATCGGTGAGCCAGAAAGGCGCAGCGTCGCTGCAGGACCTTGCATGACGTCACTGACACGTGACAGGAGTCACGTGACTGGCTATGGTGCGCACACAAGACCACAATACCTACGCGTTTCGGAATTCACTAATTCCTTCATCAGGGATGTGGTCTTGTGTGCGCACCGTAGCTAATTGTGTAGCGCGTAGAATCATATATTGATGTTCTGTAATTTGCCTTTATAGAGTGGATCGAGGATGCTGGCCAACCAGTAGTCGTCATCCTTCATAATTTTGGCAATGCGGGGGTTCCTTTTTAGGATCCGCAAGACATAATCACAAATGTGGGCAAATGTTCCAGGTGTCAATGATGCACTGCGAGTGGTGGGTGGGGGAGCACTTTCTGCCAAATCCACATCCCTCCAGTCACGCACAAACCCTGTACTTGACCTTGGCAAGCCAACATTTTCTCTTGCCCCCTGAGAAGCATTCTCCTCCCCAAAATAATCATCCCCCTTATCCTCCTCTTCCTCTTCCTCTTCTTCCTCCACCTCGTCCAGGACTGTTCCCTGAGCAGACAATGCCTGACTGTCATCAAGGCTTCCCTCCTCCTCTGCTGCAGACGCCTGATGCTTAATGTGCGTCAAAGTTTGCATGAGCAGACGCATAAGTGGGATGCTCATGCTTATGATAGCATCGTCTGCGCTTAACAGCCGTGTGCATTCTTCAAAACACTGAAGGACTTTACAGAGGTCTTTCAGTTTTGACCACTGCACACCACACAACTCCATGTCGGCCCTAAAACTGCCTGCCCATGGATCCTCCCACAAATGCATTACAGTTTTCCTCTGTTTGCACAGCGTCTCAACCATGTGCATGGTGGAGTCCCACCTTGTTACAATGTCTATGATTAGGCGGTGATTGGGGAGGTGGAGCGATCGCTGCAGCCTCTGCATACGACTGGAGTCTATGGGCGAGCTACGGATGTGTGAGCACAGTCTTCGCACCTTATGGAGTAAGGCTGTTAACTCTGGATAATTATTTAGGAAGCACTGCACCACCAGGTTCAAGGTGTGAGCCAGCCAAGGTATGTGTCTGAGTTTTGCCAGGGCTATGGCTGACACAAAATTATGGCCGTTATCACTGACTACTTTGCTGGGCGCAAGATGTATACTGCCCAGCCATGACTCGCTGCAAGTAATCGGCCAGTACCTCCACGGTGTGTCTGTTGTCGTCCAAAGACATCATCTTTAAAACAGCCTGCTGACGCTTACTACTAGCTGTTCGATAGTGGGACACCTCATGTGCAACACTGGCAGCTTCAGATGGAGTGCTCGTGGAACTGCGCTCTGTCGACGAGCTTTAGCTTCTGGAGGAAGAGGGTCGAACACCTACAGCCAACTGTTGCCTATACCGTGGGCTAGGCAGCACTATCCCACCGCCGCTGTCCCCTGTGGACCTTGCATCCAACACATTAACCCAGTGCGCAGTGATGGACACGTTACCGCCCTGGCCATGCATACTGGCCCATGCATCTGATGTGAGGTGCACCTTTCCACTCACTGATTGTTTGAGTGCATGGACAATGCGGCCTTTCACATGCACGTGGAGGGCAGGAAAGGCTTTTCTAGAAAAAAAGTGTCGACATGGTAGGTCATAGCGTGTGACAACGTAGGCCATGAGCTCTCGGAAAGCTGTGCTTTAAACCATACGGAAGGGCATCATCTCTAATGAGATCAGTTTGGCAATGTAGGAGTTCAAAGCCAGTGTACGTGGATGAAAGGATGAGTACTTTCTTGTCCTACTCAGACTGTCTGCTCGGGTGAGCTGGACTTGAGAGCTGCATATGGGGGAACTAGCGGTGGACATGACGGACTGAGAGGGGGTTGATGATGTTGATGGTGGTGGTGGTGGT
Organism: Oophaga sylvatica; assembly: GCA_033576555.1. Lineage (NCBI taxonomy): Eukaryota > Metazoa > Chordata > Amphibia > Anura > Dendrobatidae > Oophaga > Oophaga sylvatica. The sequence continues at coordinate 17,184 of JARQOD010008098.1, forward strand.
GATGGCCTAAATTCAGTCTTTCGTTGCAAAAACATTGTGATTCCCTGACTGCTTTAGCCTTGTGACGACACCTCAACATTTCTTGCTAGTGGTGTGCTAACCGGTGGGGGAAGCGATGGAGCGTTGCTGGCTACCTTCAGTCGGAGCAGGTGCACATGTGCTACCTGAGGTTTTGTAGTCCGTTCACGCTTGCAAGTGCATGGTGATTAAATGTCTAAGCATGCAACTGGTATTCAAATTTCAGAGATTTTTCCCTCGGCTAAAGGTCCTTCTGCACTTCTTACAGATAACCTTTGCCTCAGCAATAGGATTTTGGTCAAAAAAGTGCCTCACTGCACTTTTCCTACTATGGTATCAATTTTCAGGGCTTGCACATTGTGCTTATGTCTGTCTTGCATGTAGTCTGTCTGTCTGTCTGACATTGTGCTGTCTGGCCAAGCTGTCCTGCAATCTTGTTGTTTTTTTAACACGTTTTGAACAGCTACCGGCCTGCCAGATAACCGCTGCTGTGATGTCGATGCCTGCTGTGAATTCTTCTCCTCTTCTGAGCTATTTCCAGCGGCACCCTCTTCCCCCAATGATGCCAATCCGGGTCAACAGCTGGGTCATCCATCACCTCTTCAATTTCATTTGCACCTTCCTCTGTGTCACTGTGTAAGGTGGTATAGTATGCGGGAAGGGGCACCTGAGTTTCATCAGGGTCAGATTCTGGCTCAGTAGACTGCGAGGGCAATGTAGTGCTCTGGGTGAATGTACCAGCAGAATCATCTAGCAGTGGCTGTGTATCAGAGCACTCCATGTCAGATTCATCTTGGACTGGGGAATTCAGGATTTGACTTGATAACCTAGGCATGGTATGTGAAAAGAGCTCCATGGAGTAATCTGAAGTGTGGCCTGCGGCATCCTTCACTTTTGGTGGGGGTGGATGACACAAGGAAAGGTGTTGTTCCTGACCAGGAGCCTGCACTGACGACTCAGTGCTTGCATTTTTTGAAACTTCAGAAGAGGAGGCGATAGAGCTGGAGGCTGTTTCGGCAATGTAAGCCAAAACCTGTTCCTGATGCTACTGCTTTAAAAGTGGTTGTTAAGGCTAGCGGAACGCACCAAATAAATATAAAATTAAAGGTGCGTTCGCAGCCTGGGGTCCACTGTGCAGGAAGAACCTGCTGCTAGCAAATGGCGCTATATGGCGGTATAAGCGAACTCTGTTACTACACAGAGTCGCTGGTATAGACACTGTATGGCAAACTATGGCGGTATAAGCGAACTCTGTTACTGTTATGTTCTGCTACAAGCACTAAGGAAAGAAGGGAAATGTAAGGTTCTTTGTACATGTTCTTGAAACTCAGTTTTCCGTCAGCCATTTTGCTTTCTGTCTTGCTGCAGCTATCTTGCCCTCAGTCAATATGGAGTTTTCAGCTTTCATGTTCCCGCCCTGATTCTCTCCCTCTTGCTTCTTAAGCAGCCACAGCTGAGCAATCAGTGCTTCAGAATCTAGCCTGCAGTGAACCTGTGACCTGACTCCTGGAAGCCTTGGACTATGTACTCCAGCTATTCCTACTGAGGAACTCTGAACACTTGTGGACTCTGGAACCCTGCTCTTTGAAAGATCCACGTTTGCATGGACTTACGGTAACAGAGAAGAAGATCCTGAACCTGTTGTGGAGAGTGATTGCTGAGCTTAAGTTACTCTGGCCTGCTGTGTCTCCTGCTTCTGTATCTGCAAACTGTGTGACTATTTTTGCCACTTGTATGAAGTAATACAAGACCTTCTATCTCAAACCTGTGTCTCATGTATTTTCATCGCACCCAAGCACAAGACGCTATATGAACTGTACTACATACATTACAAGATTCTGAAGCCAAAACGTTAGTGTCTGCTGGGTCTGGGAAGGCTGTGTCTGCTGTAACTGTGGATATCAGACGTCCAGTTGTACTTTCTGTGATGACAGTGGTTGTGACTTCTCACAACCATTCCAGGTGAGCAGTTCCCTTAATTTTTTTTTCTCTTTGTAGTGTTACCACAGGTAAACACTATTGTTTTTTTTTTTCTTCTTTTCTCCTCTCCTTCCAGTACTCCTGTCTTAAAAGATCTGGAAAATGGAGGCCCGCATAAAAGAACTTTGCGGAGTGACTGATAATATCCTTGCAGATTTACAGACTATAAAAACCCGTTTTACAAACCTACAGGACCTCACTAATCACAATTTGCAGGTGTTTGGACAGACTGCCCAGGATTTGCGAGCCAGGATTGAGGTTCTAGAGGAGCGAGTCCAGGCTCCTGCCGTAGCCCCAAGTTCTGGGATTCCCAAGTTGCCCCCTTTTCGTTTTGGCGGTGAACGTGAAAAATTCAGGGGATTTATTAACCAATGCAATCTGTTTTTTTCTGCACATGCTTCACAATTTCCCACTGAACGATCTAAAGTGCTTACTATAATTATGTTACTTACCAACAAGGCTTTAATGTGGGCAAACCCTCTGATTGAGACTGAGGATGAATGTTTGGATCATCTTGATGCTTTCATTTCAGCCATGGGGCAGGTGTTTGATGACCCCAATCGAGGTGCAACAGCTGAAGCAGCCATGTTAACTTTGCGCCAAGGTAAGCACTCGGTAGCCGAATATGCCTTGGATTTCAGGAGATGGGCCCTTGATACCACCTGGGACAGTTCCGCCAAAAAATCTATTTTTCGAAAGGGGTTGTCTCCACTAATTAAGGATGAACTTGCTCGTGCCGACCCTCCCACTGCGTTAGGTGACTTTATTAACTACTGCATCCGTATTGATGCTCGCCTGACTGAACGCAGGCAAGAGAGATGGTTCGAAAGCAATCGCACTAACCTTTTCCTACCTTCCTCCCCAGCTAAGGAACCTTTGAGTAGGATCACACGGGAACCTGAACCTGAACCCATGCAGGTAGACTCTTTACAAAGACGGGTTAGTGATGCACGCAAGGAACATCGTTTTAAGGAAAATCTATGTTTCTATTGTGGTAAGTCAGGGCACTTCATTATAAACTGCCCCAGCCGTTCTCGTAAGACTACTGCAGCACTCATTCACTGTGAGTGTTGCGAGAGGAGATCTGTCAGGTCCGAGCCTCAGGCTCCAGAGAGATCTGCAGCAACAGATCTTGATTTCTCGGACTTAAACTCCGTTACTTCTGAGGACGATGACTGTGTAAACGCTGCAATTTTTCAAGTTTCCTCAGCGGTGTCCCAGCTGAGTTGTAGGAAAAACAATTCTCATTGCTTCCTTTCCATCAAACTCTGGGTTAACTCAGTCTGGGTGTCTAGCTCTGCTATGATCGACTCAGGGGCAAGTGGGAATTTTATGGATGTCTCCTTTGCTCTGAAACAGGGGATACGTTCAGTGAAGAAGGCTACTCCAGTACAGATGGAAACTGTGGATGGCTCCCTGCTGACCTCTGGACCAGTGGATCAGGAAACGGAGCCTTTAAGGGTCCTTATGGGTAAAGATCATCAAGAGAAACTGTCCTTTATGCTTATCTCTTCTCCCCACTTTCCCATTATTCTAGGGCTACCATGGCTGCAGGTTCAGAACCCTACCATTAACTGGGAGACCAAGGAATTACACTTTCCAGAGAAACAGATGAGTCCAGAAGTTTCAGCTTGCTCTGTTCCTAAAGGAACCATGTCAGTCCCTGAACTACCAGCTGTATACCAGGACTATGTGGATTTATGTGACAAGAAGAACGCTGACCAGCTTCCCCCTCACCGTCCATATGATTGTCCAATTGAATTATTGCCTGGAGCAGAGATACCTTTTGGTAAGATCTACCCCCTGGCGGGGCCTGAGCTAAAGGCTTTAAAGGATTACATAGACGAAAATCTAGCCAAGGGCTTCATACGCCCCTCTTCATCTCCTGCAGGTGCACCCATCTTCTTTGTGAAGAAGAAAGATGGATCTCTGAGACCCTGCGTAGACTATAGGGAACTCAATAAGGTTACTATTAGAAACCGTTATCCTTGCCTTTAATCCCTGAGTTATTGGAGAGAGTGCTGCATGCCAAAATTTTCTCTAAATTGGATCTCCGTGGGGCCTATAACTTGGTCCGTATTAGACCTGGGGATGAATGGAAGACTGCATTCAGGTCACGCTATGGACACTTTGAATATCTAGTTATGCCTTTTGGTCTGAGTACCGCCCCAGCCACTTTCCAACACTTGGTGAATGACATCTTCAGGGATCTCCTAGATACATTCGTGGTGATTTATTTGGATGATATTCTAATTTTTTCTAACTCCACAGAGGAACATCATGGACATGTGAGAATGGTCTTGGAACGTCTAAGACAAAACCATCTTTACATCAAACTTGAAAAGTGTGAATTCCATAGGACCGAAATTCAATTTCTGGGGTATGTACTGTCTACACAAGGAATTAGTATGGATGGAAGTAAGACCCAAGCCATCAAGGATTGGCCAAGTCCTAGAAATGTGAAGGAGGTGCAGCGCTTCATCGGGTTTGCCAATTTCTATAGACGTTTCATTAGGAATTTCTCTGAGGTAGTGTCACCTATCACCCAACTTACCCGGAAAGAGTCTAGGTTCTCCTGGACTCCCCAAGCCCAGGAAGCATTTTCTCGTCTAAAAGATAAATTTACCACCGCACCTATCTTGGTACATCCCAACCCCGAACTTGCCTTCATAATAGAGGTGGATGCTTCAGATTGTGCCGTTGGAGCTATACTCTCTCAGAGAACAGGTGAGAAGAATGTCTTGCATCCCTGTGCCTTCTTTTCCCAGCAGTTGTCTTCGGCTGAGAGGAACTACGATGTGGGCAATAGAGAGTTGTTGGCCATTATTGCCGCCTTCAAAGAATGGAGACACCTTCTTCAGGGAGCTGCACAGCAAATAGTTCGTCCTGACAGACCATCGTAACCTTGAATTTATCAGGTCGGCTAAGTGCCTGACTCCTCGCCAGGCTCGCTGGAATCTTTTCTTAAACCAATTTAATTTTGTCATTTCTTATAGACCTAGGATCGCGCAATGGAAAGGCTGATGCACTCTCTAGGATTCATTCAGCAGAGACCCGTCCACTTGCTCCTCCTAAGACTATTCTTCCTGACTCTAGATTCCTGGAGTGATTCATAATCAAGACCTACTTAAGGACATCAAGGAAGCATACCATGCGGATTCCTTGTTGGCACAACCCCCAAGGGACGTAAGTCTTGTCTTTAAGAATGGTGTGTGGATTCTGGGACAACGTCTGTATATTCCTGAAACAGTCAGATTGAGAGTATTGCAACTCATTCACGATTCCAAGATAGCTGGGCATAGAGGAATTCTAAAGACACAGGAATTTCTTTCTCGTTTCTTTTGGTGGCCCACTTGCAGGAAGGATGTTTTAAACTATGTCACTTCATGTGAAGTCTGTGCAAGATGCAAAACACCTCGCTCCTCACCAACTGGTCTGTTACAACCTCTTCCCACCCCGTCCCGCCCGTGGGGATCCATTTCTATGGACTTCATTGTGGAGTTACTAACCTCTCAAGGGAAAAACACCATTCTAGTGGTGGTTGATCGTTTAACAAAGGCAGCTCATTTTATTCCTTGTGTCGGCTTACCCACTGCAAAACAGACATCAGATTTGATGATTAAAGATGTGTTTCGCTTACATGGAGTACCGGATGAGGTTATTTGGATCGAGGGGTGCAATTCACTTCAAGGTTTTGGCAAAATTTCTGTGCAGCATTGGACATTAAAGTAAACCTTTCTTCTGCTTTTCATCCCCAGACTAATGGACAGACCGAACGAACCAATCAAACTCTGGAGCAGTATCTCCGCTGCTTTATCTGCCACCTACAGGATGATTGGGTGGATCTACTTCCATTGGCTGAGTTCTCTTATAACAACTCTCAGAGCGCCTCCACTAAGCAGTCTCCTTTTTACTCCAATCTAGGTTATCATCCTAACATTCTTCCACGATTTCCCATAGAAACGCCTTTACCAGCAGTGCCGAAAGAATCACGTCTTTACAGAAGAATATGGATCTTCTAAAGGAGAATCTGGAATTGGCTCAGGAAAGGTACAAGAAAGCAGCAGATAAATTTCGTAAACCTGCACCAGCTTTCAAGGTAGGAGACCTGGTCTGGCTGGCAACCAGAAATCTTAAGTTAAGGATTCCATCGTCTAAGTTGGGACATAAGTACATTGGACCCTATAAAATTAGTAAAATTATAAGTGCCGTTGCTTGTCGTCTTCAATTGCCTAGAACTATGAGAATCCACCCTGTCTTTCATGTATCCCTACTAAAGGCTGCAACACCCAATACGTTTCCTGGACGTTTAATCTCCTTGCCCTGACCCAGTGCTAGTCGATGGTCAGGAAGAATTTGTGGTGGAAAGAATTCTAGATTCCAGGTTATACAGAAATCAGTTACAATATTTGATTAAATGGCAGGGCTACCCAGTGGAGGACAACTCATGGGAACCAGTCAATAACGTTAATGCTCCTCGTTTGCTCCGCCAGTTTCATCAGAGGTACCCAGACAAGCCTGGTCTGAGGCCATCCGGAGGTTGTCCCTAAGGGGGGAGTAATGTAAGGTTCTTTGTACATGTTCTTGAAACTCAGTTTTCCGTCAGCCATTTTGCTTTCTGTCTTGCTGCAGCTATCTTGCCCTCAGTCAATATGGAGTTTTCAGCTTTCATGTTCCCGCCCTGATTCTCTCCCTCTTGCTTCTTAAGCAGCCACAGCTGAGCAATCAGTGCTTCAGAATCTAGCCTGCAGTGAACCTGTGACCTGACTCCTGGAAGCCTTGCACTATGTACTCAGCTATTCCTACTGAGGAACTCTGAACACTTGTGGACTCTGGAACCCTGCTCTTTGAAAGATCCACGTTTGCATGGACTTACGGTAACAGAGAAGAAGATCCTGAACCTGTTGTGGAGAATGATTGCTGAGCTTAAGTTACTCTGGCCTGCTGTGTCTCCTGCTTCTGTATCTGCAAACTATGTGACTATTTTTGCCACTTGTATGAAGTAATACAAGACCTTCTATATCAAACCTGTGTCTCATGTATTTTCATCGCACCCAAGCACAAGACGCTACATGAACTGTACTACATACATTACAGTTGTGTTGTGCAGAAGTCTGGTGGATACACAGCTGATAGTCCTACTGAATAGACTGTTAGAATTTGTATTATGGCAAGAAAAAGCAACTAAGTAAAGAAAAACGAGTGGCCATCATTACTTAAGAAATGAAGGTCAGTCAGTCCGAAAATTGGGAAACTTGAAAGTGTCCCAATCATCAAGCACTACAAAGAAACTGGCTCACTGAGGACCGCCCAGGAAAGGAAGACCAAGAGTCACCTCTGCTTCTGAGGATAATTTACCGAGTCACCACTCAGAAATCGCAGGTTTACAGCAGTTCAGATTAGAGACCAGGTCATGCCACACAGAGTTCTAGCAGCAGACACATCTCTACAACACTGTCAGAGGAGACTTTGTGCAGCAGGCCTTCATGGTAAATAGCTGTTAGGAAACCACTGCTAAGGACAGGCAACAATCAGAAGAGACTTGTTTCGGCTAAAGAACACAAGGAATGGACATTAGACCAGTGGAAATCTGTGCTTTGGTCTGATGAGTCCAATTGAGACTTTGGTTATTATTATTATTGTGTGTCTTTGTGCCACGCAGAAAAGGTGAACGGATGGACTTACATGCCTGGTTCCCACCGTAAAGCATGGAGGAGGAGGTGTGATGGTGTGGGTGCATTGCTGTGACACTGTTGGGAATTTATTCAAAATTTAAGGCATACTGAACCAGCATGGCTACCACTGTTATGTATGCTACAAGCACTAAGGAAAGAAAGGGATATCAGTCCTATGTAGAACTAAGCTCGATCCCTACGATGTAACGGGACCTGATCTGCGATCAGACCGCTAAAGTCCTCAGCTAGTCTGTACGAAGCCCTATAGATGCGAGGGAGGATCCTACAAGAACTAGGGACTGGGAGAAAAGATGGACCTCCTAACAGAAGTTGTAGCAGTAAAAAGAAAACAAACAACATAGAACATAGAGGTCAAAGACCAGGCAAAACTAATGTAGAAGGTAACAAAGCACCTGGCTAGCTTAAGAGTAGAAATTACAATGAAGCCCAGCAAAGCAGAAGGGGGAGCAGGATTAAATAGGCCACAAGGTCATGTGACCAGCAAGATAGAAAAAACCTAACAGGAGAGTTCTAACAGTACCCCCCCTTCTAAGAGGATCCTCCGGATCCCCTAGGCCCAGGCTTACCCGGAAACCTCTTGTGAAACGCTCTGACAAGTATGGACGCAGAAACATCATCCGCCCTCACCCATGAGTTATCCTCGGGTCCAAAACCCTTCCAAGCGACTAGATACTGCAAGCTCCCTCTATACCGTCTAGAATTTAGGATGCGGAAATTTCATATTCCCCGTCCTCCACCACCGGGGAACAGTGGCAGAGGCGTCTCCATCTGACACAGCTCTTTTCAACAGAGAAACATGAAACACCGGATTAATCTTCCAGGAGGTAGGAACCTCCAACCTAACAGCCGATTGGTTAACAACCTGAAGCACCTTAAAGGGCCCTACAAACTTGGGACCCAATTTTTTAGAAGGAATCCTCAACCTCAGATTCTTAGAGGATAACCAAACCATGTTACCAATAGCAAACAAAACCTCTTGCCGTTTCCTATCAAAGTACCTTTTAGATTTTCTGTTAGCCTCCTGAAGATTACCACGCACATCTGTCCAAACTCTCTCCAAATCACCAGAAAAATTCTCCTCTTCAGGCACGGCCGATACCAATTTGGAGAATGACCCAAACGACAGATGTCTCCCAGTACAACAAAAAAAGGCGAACAACCAGCAGAAGAGGATGTATGGTTGTTAAGAGCGAATTCAGCAAGTGGCAGAAACTCAGACCATCCCTCTTGATTGTCTGCCACAAAACAACGCAAGAACTGCTCAACATCCTGGTTTTTCCTTTCTGTCTGGCCATTAGACTCAGGATGATATCCGGATGAAAACGACAAATGAACTCCCAACCTGTCACAAAAGGCGCGCCAAAAACGAGCCACGAACTGAGGTCCTCTATCAGAAACAATGTCAGTAGGAATGCCATGCAGTCTGACAATTTCCTTGACAAAGGCCTTAGCGAGAGTCTTAGAGCAGGGCAGTTTGATGAAAGGAACCAAGTGACACGACCACCACGACCACCCAGATGACAGTGAAACCCTCAAAGGGGGGAAGGTCAGTAATAAAGTCCATAGCCAAATGTGTCCAAGGGCACTAGGAACCTCCAGAGGGCAAAGCAACCCCTAAGCAGGAGTATGTGAAGACTTAGATCTAGCACACACAGTACATTGATGTACTCACTTAATGACTTCCTTCTGCCATCCAGGCCACCAAAAACTGCGACCCACAAGTCTCTTGGTCTCAGAGATTCCAGGATGACCTGCCAACCGAGACTCATGACACTCAACAAACAAATCTCTCCTAAAGGTCCCAGGCACAAACAACCTCCCATGGGGAGTGTTAGATGGGGCATTCTCCTGTGCTTTAAGAATCTCATCTTCCAACACAGAGTCCAAAGCAGCAATCACAACCCCTTCTTGTAAAATGTTCTCCTCCTCCTCAGCACCAACCATGGGAGAAAAGCTGCGAGACAAAGCATCGGCTTTACATTCTTAGTACCTGGGATGTAAGTAACGGAAAAATTAAACCGCGAGAAAAACAGTGCCCACCTAGCCTGACGGGCATTCAAGCGTTTGGCAGCATCAAGATAGATCAGATTTTTATGATCAGTGAAAACCTGAACGGGAAATTCAGCACCTTCCAAGAGATGCCGCCAGTGTTCAAATGCGAGTTTAATGGCCAACAATTCCGATTACCAATATCATAATTCAGTTCAGTCTCAGAAAATTTTTTGAAAAAAATGCACAGGATGTACTCCATCCGTGTTTTCCTGAGACAACACCGTGCTGACCCCCACAGAAGAAGCATCAACCTCAACCAAAAACGGTTTAGTCACATCAGGCTGCATAAGGATGGGAGCAGAGCTGAACCTCTCCTTTAAAAACACAAAAGCTTCAATGGCCTCAGTAGTCCACTGAACCGCATTAGCACCTTTCCTGGTGAGATCGGTCAGTGGTTTGACAATAATAGAAAAATTTTTAATGAATTTTCTATAATAATTGGCAAAACCCAAAAACCTCTGTAACGATTTCAAACCAATAGGTCTAGGCCATTCCTGCACAGCTTGAACTTTCACCGGGTCCATCTCAAAAAATTCGCTGGAGATAATGTAGCCCAAAAAACTAATTCTCTATACAGCGAACTCACATTTCTCTAGCTTAACAAAAAGCGAATTGTCAATTAATAACTGTAATACCTCACGAACGCTCCGCCAATGAGACTCCACATCCGGCGAATAAATCAAAATGTCATCCAAATACACAACCACATTTTTGCCGATCAAAGGTCTAAGGATGTCATTAATAAGATTCTGAAAAAATGCAGGAGCATTGGTAAGACCAAAAGGCATAACCAGATTCTCAAAATGACCCACAGGAGTGTTAAAAGCCGTCTTCCATTCGTCACCCTCCTTCATGCGCAACAAATTGTATGCCCCCCGAAGATCAATTTTAGAGAACCACTTGGCCCCCACAAATGTTAAACAAATCAGGAATCAATGGCAGTGGGTAAGGATTGCGTACAGTAATTTTATTAATCTCACGAAAGTCCAGACAAGGACGTAAACCGCCGTCCTTTTTTTTAACAAAAAAAAATCCAACAGCCACAGGAGACTTGGAAGGCCTAATGTGACCGGCGGCCAAGCTTGTCTGTATGTATTCCTCCAAAGCCTTTCTCTCAGGGATAGTAAGATTAAATAAACGACTTTTAGGAAGAGTCGCTTCAGGGGCAAATTCAATAGTACAATTATAGTCTCTATGGGGAGGTAAAATCTGCGATTCCTTCTCAGAAAAAACTTTCCAAAAATCCTGAACAGGTAATTCCCCTTTATCCACAGCAGCAATACGCCCGTTACAACACTTATCATAACACTTAGGGCTCCAGGACTTAATTTCATTGGTAGACCAATCCAGTACAGGATTATGCAATTTCAACCAAGATAACCCCAAAATCACCGGAGAAGGCAAATTATTCAATACTACCAAATCCAAATTCTCTTGGTGAACACCATTAATAGTGAGGGGAAATTCACAGACCTTGTGAGTAACATTCTTCAAGGGAGAGCCATCAACCGAAACCACAGCAATAGGTGATGACAAAGGTTTGGATTTTAATTTAAGTTTTTCCAAGAATCCCCCATCAATCACATTCAGATTAGAACCACAATCGACAAATACCCGAAATTCCATTAACTCTTCCTGAGCAGCAGTAGAGGCAGAAAGAAAGACACCCTTAGTGTTTAAACAGGCTATACGTGCTGAACGGACCTCTTTTTTTTTTCTTTGTTCATATGAAGCACACAGTTCTTAATGAAATGGTCAGATTTGCCGTAATAAAAGCACAAACCTTCAGAAAACCTGCGGTCTTTTTCCTGAGAGCGGAGTGCCATCGCTCCAATCTCCATCGGTTCTCCAATGTCAGTACAGACCCTCTCAAGACTGGGAGCTGACATGGCAGAGGATTTACTCTCATTAACACTTGCATGCAGTTTCCTATCCACCCGTATAGCTAATTGCATAGCATCCTGCAAGTTACTAGATGTGGGATAAGCAATCAGCAAATCTTTAACCCTTTCACCTAGCCCTGCAAGAAACAAACTTTTCAAAGCTGAATCGTTCCACCCCACCTGAGTAGACCACCGACGGAAGTGAGTACAATAATTTTCCACATTACCTGATCCTGCCTCAAACGTCTCAATTCTGTCTCAGCTGATGAGATACGATCAGGATCATCATACAACAACCCCAAAGCAGAAAAAAAACTATCCACTGATCTAAAGCATGGATCACTAGGTTGTAAAGAAAAGGCCCATTCCCGAGGTTCTTTGCGCAAAAGTGACATTATGAACCCTATGCGCTGTGATTCCTCACCAGAGGATCTGGGTCTCAAACGAAAATACAACAAGCAAGCATTTTTAAAAGAAAAAAAATCGTTGTTCACCATAAAATAAATCAGGCAAACGTACCTTTGGGTCTACGAAACGTGCTCCAGAACAGCTACTCACGTGTTGCTGGAGCTCGGCCACCTCCAGAGAGAGTCCCTGCAGGCGTTGAGCCAAGTCCTGGACCGACACCATGTTAGGGTCTGTGGAACGCACCAAACATATGATGTAGAGGTGTGTTCGCAGCCCGGGATCCACCATGCAGGCGGAGCCTGCTGCTAGTAAAATGGCGCAAGAAGCGAACTCTGTTATCCTGCAGAGTCGCCAAAATAAACGCCGTAACGCGCTGTGGCAATATGTGCGAACTCTGTTGTTCCACAGAGCCGCTAGAAGGAATGCTGCAGCGCTATATGGCGATGTGTGCGAACTCACTTAACAACACTAAGTTGTAAAATAAACATGCTAGGGCGCTGTCTAGCGTTGAAAGCGAACCCTGTTACGTCACAGAGCCGCAAAGACAAACTTCTGTGTCCTGCCAGTCACCCAGGCACATAGTTGACTGCTAAGCGAACATAGAACGTGATCATGCGCTTATGTCCTCGCGGGAGTCACCCGCAATCTATGGTGTCTGAACGCCAGGCCCTGAATACAGTAATCAAACTCCTCACAAGTTAAGCCGGTAATCTAGGGCATCTAGGACACCGACCCTGACCAGCTAGCATACCAAGCTCCTCACCGATTAAGTCGGTATTGTACTAGCGTATTTCAGCCGCCCTAACCACACACACGCATGACCACAGTGGCGCAAAGCATATAACGGTTGATATTAGCGCATGGCGGCCCAGCCATGCCACCCTTTTATAGTAACAGCCACGGGACCTGCCAGAAACAGGACCAAAGGAAATGTTCCAAAACACATGTATTTCAGGACCTTCCTGACGGACCAATATGAGCTGCTGCAGTACCTGAACATGTGACCCCTGATCTCCAATGAAGATCTTACCCTGGGCATGCTCAGAAGGGAACGCAGGACTTCATCCCAAAGACATCTGCTCCAGCACTGGCTATAATAGCAGATCCAGGAGAGTCAGCAGCAAGTCTCTGCACAGTATTGGAATGGGCAAGATGCTGGGACTGACGTCTCTGCTGAGCAGGCTCCACTGCGGCCGGAGATGAATGGGGACCGCAGCGGGACTGGTTTGACACTCCCCTTGTGCAGCAGCGGAAACTCGAACCCTAACATTACCCCCGCTCCTAGGGCCCCCCTTCTTTGGGCCTCGCTGCGCACAAAGGCAGCGATGAGCTGCGGAGCGTGAACATGCTCGGCAGGCTCCCAGGACATATCCTCAGGCCCATAACCCCTCCAATTCACCAAATAAAATTTTTTGCCTCGTACCACCTTGCAACCAACAATGGCGTTCACCTCATGATCGTCGATAGATGAACCCGACGTCCCGGCAGATGACTCGGAATACCGGGAAATGGCCACGGGTTTCAGGAGGGACACGTGAAAGGTGTCGGTGATACCAAGGTGAGGCGGAAGGGCTAGGCGGTAAACCACCAGGTTCACCTGCTCAAGAACTTTAAAGGGGCCCAAAAAGTGAGGTGCTAACTTGGTGGACTCTACACGTAGCCTGATGTTTCGGGCAGAAAGCCACACTAGGTCACCCAGAGCAAATGTAGGAGTGGGGCGCCGATGGGCATCGGCCTAAGATCTCATCCTCTCCTTGGATGCCTGAATGGCATCCTGGGTGCGGTCCCAAATGTCCTGTGCCTCCACAGCCCAGTCTGCCACCCTGGAATCGGCGGAAGACACGGGCATGGGCACTGTTACCCGCTGATGCTGACCGTAGTTCAGGAGGAATTGGGTCTGTCCGGTGGAGTCAGCCACAGCATTATTTAGAGCGAACTCAGCCCACGGTAGCAAGGATGCCCAGTCATCCTGCCTGGCAGAGACAATATGTCGCAAGTATGTGACCAAGGTCTGGTTGGCCTCTCTACCTACCCATTCGTCTCGGGATGGTATGCAGAGGAGGGATTCAACTCAATGCTGAGTAAATGACACAGCTCTCTCCAGAACCGAGATGCAAACTAGGGACCTCGATCACTGACAATTTTGTCTGGCATACCGTGCAGGCAGAAAATATGCCTAATGAATAATGCTGCCAAGGCCCGTGCAGACGGTAACCGTGGTAACGGCACTAAGTGCACCATTTTGGAGAAATGGTCGGTTATCACCCAGATGATGGTGCAGCCCCGAGACTTGGGTAAGCCCACCACAAAATCCATCTCGATCATCTCCCAAGGCCTGTCTACCACCGGTAAAGGGAAAAGTAGCCCAGCTGGCCATTGTCGAGGGGACTTATTCTTGGCACAGGAGACGCACGCCTGAACGTATTCCCTGACGTCACAGACCATATGTGGCCACCAGTATGTCCTCGCCAGCAACTCAGATGTCCTTTTTGCCCCAAAATGTCCACCTACCCTGGACGAATGTGCCCAAGAGAGTACCTACGGTCGCAAATTGGTGGGCACAAAAGTCTTGCCCGGAGGCACAGACTCAAGCGAAACCGGGGCCACAGTTCTTAGCCTCTCTATGGGGACAATCAACTGAGGCTCCTCCTCCACCTCCTCAGAGGACACCACGGAGCGAGAAAGAGCATCAGCCTGAATGTTCTTCTCACCGGAGAGGAAATGGAGGGTGAAATGAAACTGGGAGAAGAACAGGGACCATCTGGCTTGATGAGAATTTAGCCGCTGGGTAGTCTGTAAATAGACCAAATTTTTGTGGTCAGTGAAAACTTGAAAGGGAAAGCGAGCCCCCCCAGGAGATGTCTTCACTCAGAAAGGCCAACTTCATGGCTAGCAACTCCCTATCCCCAATGGAATAATTCCTCTCCGCTGGTGTGAAGGTCTTGGAAAAGAAGAAACAAGGATGTTTCCGACCTTGAGCATTCTTTTGAAAAAGGACTGCTCCAGCACCAACGGACGAGGCATCGACCTCCAATAAAAAAGACTTATCAACCTCGGGTCAATGTAAGATGGGAGCGCTAGCAAAATGGGACTTAATTGAAGTAAAGGCCTTGGAGACCTCCTCTGACCACAATTTGGGAATGGCTCCCTTCTTGGTGAGGGCTACCAAGGTAGCTACCAAAGTGGAGAAGTGGGGAATGAATTGGCGATAGTAATTAATGAACCCCATAAAGCGCTGCACCGCTTTAAGAGAATGGGGTTTTTGCCAATCCATCACAGCCTGAAGTTTGGCAGGATCCATAGCCAATCCCTGGGCGGAGATGATATAGCCCAGGAAAGGTAAAGACTCCTGCTCAAACATGCATTTCTCCAACTTTGCATACAGGGAGTTCGCCCGTAACAGGTCGAAGACTTTGCAGACATCCCTCCGGTGAGAGTCAATATCAGGATAAAAGATGAGAATATCATCCAGATAGACTACTACAGAGGTGGAAAGCATATCCCGGAAGATGTCATTGACAAAGTCTTGGAAAATGGCTGGGGCATTACAGAGCCCAAAGGGCATCACCAGGTGATCACCAGTGATAATGCCCATCCCTGGTATTAAAATACGTCTTCCATTCGTCCCCCTCACGGATGCGAATCAGGTTATAAGCACCACGCAGATCTAATTTAGTAAATACCCTTGCTCCCTGGAGCCTATCAAAGAGCTCAGAGATCAGGGGCAACGGGTACTTATTCTTAACGGTGATGGCGTTAAGACCTCTGTAATCTATACACGGACGTAATTCTCCACTCTTCTTCTGCACGAAGAAGAACCCCCTCCTGCTGGTGACACCGACTTCCTAATGAACCCTCTTTCCAGATTCTCCTGGATATATTGAGACATAGCCTCAGTCTCAGGAAGAGAGAGTGGATAGACCCTTCCCCGAGGAGATTCTGCTCCAGTCAAGAGGTCAATAGGACAGTCGTAGGGACGATGGGGCGGCAGAGTCTCCGCAGCCTTTTTAGAGAACATGTCTGCATATGACTGATAGCACTTGGGAAGAGGAGAAAGATCTGCGGGTATCTCTGTAGTGGTAACCTGAATGCACTCCTGACACATCTGTCCTTACATGACTCACTCCAACCCAATATACTACCGGAGGTCCACTCAATATGAGGGGAGTGGGAACGGAGCCAGGGTACTCCCAGTAGGATTTCGTCTATTCCCTCGGAAAGGACGAGAAGGGAAATAATTTCCTGATGGGAAGGGGGTACACACAAAGTAAGAGGGACAGTCTGATGTGTAATTGGCGAGGGCAATTTCAACCCATTCACTACCCGGACAGTCACTGGTTTGTCGAGCCCTACCAGATGTATTGCGTGGCGACGAGCAAAGGTGGATGACATGAAATTCCCCTCTGCTCCTGAGTCCACACAAAGCTCGACTGTAAGTGTGGAAGAGTCTACAGTGACTGTCCCTTTAAATGTCATCTTGGAGGAAAATGCCGCTGTCTCTAGTGAACCTCCTCCCAGGGCCACTAGACGCGATCGCTTCCCCGATCGCTGTGGACATTTGTTGGCATAGTGTCCTGTCTGCTGACAAAGGTTACAGACCACAGATACTCGGACGGCTCGAGACTTAGGTCCTGCACGAGGAACCTCTGTGGCCTTTTGGGGTTCGGACGCCAGATCGGGGGATTCGAGAGGTTTGGCAAAGGTGGGAGCCAACCGAATCCTCTGCCTACACTGGGCCCGCTCCAACCTCCGCTCGTTAAAACGGAGGTCGATGCGAGTAGATATGGAGATAAGCTTCTCCAGTGTGGCGGGAATCTCCCTGGTAGCCAAAGCGTCTTTAACATGGTCAGCCAGTCCTCGCCAGTAGACTGGAATGAGAACTTTATCCGACTAGTCTAGCTCAGAGGCCAGAGTCCGAAACTGGACAGAAAACTGACTGACCAAAGACGAACCCTGTGCCAATGCCAGCAGTTGTAGTGCCGTATCGTGGGTGACCTGAGGTCCTAAAAAGACCTTTTTAAGAGCCTCCAGGAAACGAGGAGCACTCCGCACCACATGATCGTCACGCTCCCATAGCGGTGTTGCCCCTCCAACGCTCTGCCCGAGAGTAGAGACAGTACAAAACTCACTTGTGCCTGATCCGTGGGGAAACGTGCAGCCAGAAGCTCGAGCTGTATAGAGCACTGACTCATGAATCCCCGACATTGCTTGCTGTCACCGGCAAACTTGTCAGGAAGCGGGAGGTGGGATCATGTAGGGGCAGAGGTGGCAGAGGAAAAACTGGCTGCAGAAACGCTAGCAGCCTGAACAGCGACTGCGGTAACATCCACAGCTGAGGTTGTGCGCTCAAGAGCCGCCAACCTACCCTCCCAGCTGCTGGATGTACTGTGGTAGACGTTAATCATCCGCCATTTTACTAGCCAGACTCTGGCGCTAATATTATGTTAGGGTCTGCGGAACGCACCAAATATATGATGCAGAGAGGTGAGTTCGCAGCCCGGGATCCACCGTGCAGGGGGAGCCTGCTGCTAGTAAAATAGCGCAAGAAGCGAACTCTGTTATCCCACAGAGTTGCCCAAATAAACGCCGTAACGTGCTGTGGCAATATGTGGGAACTCTGTTATTCCACAGAGCCGCTAGAAGGAATGCCGCAGTGCTATATGGCGATGTGTGCGAACTCACTTAACACCACTGAGTCGCAAAACAAACACGCTAGGGCGCTGTCTAGCGTTGAAAGCGAACCCTGTTATGTCACAGAGCCGTAGAAACAAACTTCTGTGTCCTGTCAGGCACCCAGGTACACAGTTGACTGTTAAGCGAACATAGAACGTGATCTTGCGCTAATGTCCTCGCGGGAGTCACCCGCAATCTATGGCATCTGAACGCCAGGCCCAGAATACGGCAATCAAACTCCTCACCGGTTATGCCGGTAATCTAGGGCATCTAGGACACCGACCCTGACCAGCTAGCATACCAAGCTCCTCACCGATTAAGTCGGTATTGTAATGGCGTATTTCAGCCGCCCTAACCTCACACACGCATGACCACAGTGGCGCAAAGCATATAACGGTTGATATTAGCGCATGGCGGCCCAGCCATGCCACCCTTTTATAGTAACAGCTACAGGACCTGCCAGAAACAAGGACCAAAGAGAAACTGTTCCAAAACACATGTAGTTTCAGGACCTTCCTGGCAGACCAATAGGAGCTGCTGCAGTACCTGAAAAGTGACCCTGTCCCAATGAGGATCTTACCCTGGGGATGTCAGAAGGGGAAACGCAGGACTTGTCCCAAAAACACTGCTCCAGCAGGCTAAATGCAACAGGAGAGGGAGAGCAAGTCTCTGCACGTATTGGAATGGCAGATGCTGGGGGTGATGTCCTCCCGAGCAGTCCACTGCGGCCAGAGTGAAGGGGGAACCCCAGCGGGGGGTTTGAGACTCCCGTTTTGGGGCAGCAGGAATCGAACCCCAACACACCATGGGAAACTGGAAATATTTTCCCTTTGAGATATATTTTTTTTTTAATTGGCTGGGGCTTTCTGTTTTTTCGCTACAAGACTAAGGAAAGAAGGGAAACGTCCCTACATAAACTAAGCAATCCCTCGATGTAACGTGAACCTATCCGCGATCAACCCGCTAAAGCCCAACAGTCTTTTCGAAGACCTATAGAGGAGGGGGGGATCCCTACAAGAACTAGGACTGGGAGAAAAATGGCCACCCCTAACGAAGTTGTAGCAGTAAAACTCAAAAAAATAATATAAACAAGAGGTCCGAAGCCCAAAAATAACTGAGTAAGGTAACAGAGCTCCTGGGACTTAAAGTAGAAAATTTCAAGAAGTCCCCCAAGCTAGAAAGGGGGGAGCAGGTTAAATGGCAAAAAAAAAGGGCTTTCCCAAAATAAAAAAAACTAACAGGGGAGTTCTAACAGTTACTTTACAGGTCGCAACAAAACGCTGTGTCCCCTGAAGTGCAAAAAACACAGGTAAAAGTCAAGCAAAGCGTCTGTATTAATTATTAGCAAGCACACA
Source organism: Oophaga sylvatica (assembly GCA_033576555.1). NCBI lineage: Eukaryota > Metazoa > Chordata > Amphibia > Anura > Dendrobatidae > Oophaga > Oophaga sylvatica. Next base: position 36,249 of record JARQOD010008098.1, read on the forward strand.
GCAAAATCCTCAGATAAAAGGGGAATGTTCAGAAACGTACGCTGTAAATTCTAGGGATAATTTTTAATCTCCGTATATATTTCCGGGTCAATACGATCTCACAGGCCTATGTATAGACAAAAATATAAAAAGCCGAAAAAGTGTAAAGTATCAGAACGTACACTTATACAGTCTAGGGTTTTAATGTAAATCCATATAATTTCCGAGTCAAAACAGATTTTACAGGCCCTATGGATTTTCACCAAAAAAAAGCAAAAAAATTTAAAGTATCAGAAGGGACCAGGCTATAAGGAGGGGGAATTGTAAATCTCCAATTATATTCGGAGTAACATCAGACGCTCACATTCTTAGGATTAGACCCAAAAATAAAAAACAGAAAGGGGAAGTATCAGAAAATACCATGTAAAAAAGTGTAGGGGTATTTTTAAATTCCATTTAATTCCGAGAAACACGATCTCACAGGGTCATAGGATTAGACCAAAATAAAAGCAAAAAGGAAAGTAACAGAAGATACCCGCTGAACAGGTAGGGGGAAATTTTAAATCTTTTTACATAAATTTTGGGAAAAAACAGACATCCAGGGCCCGTATGGGGTTAGAACAGAATAGAAC
>JARQOD010008099.1:0-36851 GCA_033576555.1 Oophaga sylvatica
TGTGACAATGACTTGTTAGGCAGTGTCACCATAGTACACCGATCAGTAATTACTGGCATTAGGTGTGACAATGACTTGTGCCAGCATTGGTTACCATAGTACATCGATTAGTAATTACTGGTATTGGTGTGACAATTACTGTCAGGCAGTGCACCATAGTACACCATCAGTAATTACTGTATTGATGTGACATGACTTTGTCAGGCAGTGTCACCATAGTACACCGAATCAGTAATACTGGCATTAGGTGTGACAAGACTTGTGTCAGGCAGTGTTACCAGTACACGATCAGTAATTACTGGTATTAAGTGTGACAATGACTTGTGCCAGGCATTAGTACTAGTAAATCGATCATTATGGTTGGGATGTGGTTGACAATTACTTGTCAGGCAGTGTCACCATAGTACACGATCAGAATTACGGTATTAATGTACAATGACTTCTGTCAGCATGTCACCATAGTAATCCGATCAGTTTAGTGATATGACTTGTGTAAGGCAGTGTCACCATAGTACACTGATCAGTAATTACTGGTATTAGTGTGACAATGACTTGTGTCAGGCAGTGTTACCATAGTACACCGATCAGTAATTACATTATGGGTGACAGTGACTTGTATCAGCAGTGTCACCATAGTACACCGATCAGTAATTACTGGATTGTGTGACAAGACTTGTGCAGGCAGTGTCACCATGTAACATGATCAGTAATTTGGTATTAGGTGTGACAATGTACTTGTCAGGCAGTGTTCACCATAGTACACCGATCAGTAATTACTTGGTGTGTTGACATTCTTCGTGTAGGCAGTTCACCATAGTAAACGATCAGTATTATGGTTTGGTGTGACAATGACTTGTCAGGCAGTGTACCATAGTACACGATCAGTAATTACTGGATTGGTTGTGACAATGACTTGTCAGGCAGTGTCACCATTATAAACGTCAGTAAGTATGACAATGAGTGTGACAAGACTTTGTTAGCAGTGTACACCTAATAGTGGGGACAATACTTTCAGTATCTACATAGGTATTAAGTAATACTTGGTCAGGCAGTGTTACATAGTACACGATGTAATTATGTATGGTGCGACAAAACTTGTCAGGCATTGGTATAGTACACGATCGTGTACAGGCATGGTGTACAATACATGTCAGTAGGCATGTACTAGTGACACGATCATAATTCAGGTATCATAGTGACAATGATTAGTAAGCTGTCACATAGTGACCATAGAATTCTGGCATTGGATGTACCATGACCTCAGTATCTGTGTACATAGTACTATCACTTGTTACGGTATGAGTGACAACGATCTGTAATGCGTGTCATTAGTTACCGAATATTTACTGGCACATAGTTGACAATGACTGTATCAGGCAGTGTGACAACGATCGTAATTACAGATTCCATAGACAAGATTAATTACGGCATGTGCACTTAGTACAATGATCAGTAATTGAGTGCATAGAGTACAATGACTTGTGTACAGTGTCATAGTACACGATCGATTACTGGCATGTCCATGTACAGATTCGTATGGATGTCACCATAGTGACACATGTATTCTGTCATGGTGTGACAATGACTGTGCCCGATATTGGCCTTAGTACAATGATTGTAATTACTGGTATTGGTGTGACAATTACTTGTCAGGCAGTGTTACCATAGTACACCGATCAGTAATTCTGATAGTGTGACAATGACTGTGCCGTCATTGGACCTGTAACGATCGTATTACTGTATTGGTGTGACAATTCTTGTCAGGCAGTGTCACCATAGTACACCGATCAGTAATTACTGGTATTAGTGTGACAATGACTTCTGTCAGGCAGTGTCACCATAGTACACCGATCAGTAATTACTGGCCATTAGGTGTGACAATGACTTGTGCCAGGGCAGTGTCACATAGTACACTGATCAGTAATTACTGGTATTGTGTGACAATGACTTTGTCAGGCAGTGTCACCATAGTACACCGATCAGTAATTATGGTATTGGGTGTGACAATACTCTGTCAGGCAGTGTCACCATAGTACACCGATCAGTAATTACTGAATTAGGTGTGACAATGACTTGTTAGGCAGTGTCACCATAGTACACGATCAGTAATTACTGGTATTGGTGTGACAATGACTTGCTGTCAGGCAGTGTCACCACAGTACACCGATCAGTAATTACTGGTATTGGAGTGACAATGACTTCGTCAGGCAGTGTCACCATAGTACACTGATCAGTAATTACTGGTATTGGATGTGACAATGACTTCTGTCAGGCAGTGTCACCATAGTACACCGATCAGTTAATTACTGGCATTAGGTGTGACAATGACTTGTGTCAGGCAGTGTCACCATAGTACACCGATCAGTAATTACTGGATTAGGTGTGACAATGACTTGTCAGGCAGTGTCACCATAGTACACCGATCAGTAATTACTGGTTAGGTGTGTGACAATGACTTGTCAGGCAGTGTCACCATAGTACACGATCAGTAATTACTGGCTTAGGTGTGACAATGACTTGTGTCAGGCAGTGTCACCATAGTACACGATCAGTAATTACTGGATTAGGTGTGACAATGACTTGTGTCAGGCAGTGCACCATAGTACACGATCAGTAATTACTGGATTAGGTGTGACAATGACTTGTGCAGGCATGGTACCATAGTACACGATCAGTAATTACTGGTATTGGATGTGACAATACTCTGTCAGGAGTGTCACCATAGTACACCGATCAGTAATTACTGGATTGTGTGATTTTTTTTTTTTTTTTTTTTTTTTTTTTTTTTTTTTTTTTTTTTTTTTTTTTTTTTTTTTTTTTTTTTTTTTTTTTTTTTTTTTTTTTTTTTTTTTTTTTTTTTTTTTTTTTTTTTTTTTTTTTTTTTTTTTTTTTTTTTTTTTTTTTTTTTTTTTTTTTTTTTTTTTTTTTTTTTTTTTTTTTTACCATAGTACACCGATCAGTAATTACTGGCATTAGGTGTGACAATGACTTGTGTCAGGCATTTACCATAGTACACCGATCAGTAATTACTGGCATTGGTGTGACAATGACTTGTCAGGCAGTGTCACCATAGTACACGATCAGTAATTACTGGATTAGGTGTGACAATGACTTGTGTCAGGCAGTGTACCATAGTACACCGATCAGTAATTACTGGTATTAGTGTGACAATGACTTGTGTCAGGCAGTGGTCACCATAGTACACGATCAGTAATTACTGGTATTGGATGTGACAATGACTTCTGTCAGGCAGTGTCACCATAGTACACCGATCAGTAATTACTGGTATTGGATGTGACAATGACTTCTGTCAGGCAGTGTCACCATAGTACACCGATCAGTAATTACTGGCATTGAGTGTGACAATGACTTGTGTCAGGCAGTGTCACCATAGTACACGATCAGTAATTACTGGGATTAGTTGTGACAATGACTTGTGTCAGGCAGTGTCACCATAGTACACGATCAGTAATTACTGGCATTAGGTGTGACAATGACTTGTGTCAGGCAGTGTCACCATAGTACACCGATCAGTAATTACTGGCATTAGGTGTGACAATGACTTGTGTCAGGCAGTGTCACCATAGTACACCGATCAGTAATTACTGGCATTAGGTGTGACAATGACTTGTGCAGGCAGTGTCACCATAGTACATCCCATCAGTAATTACTGTATTGGAGTGTGACAATGACTTGTCAGGCAGTGTCACCATAGTACACCGATCAGTAATTACTGGTATTAGGTGTGACAATGACTTGTGCAGGCATTGTACCATAGTACATCGATCAGTAATTACTGGTATTGGTGTGACAATTACTTGTGTCAGGTAGTGTCACCATAGTACACCGATCAGTAATTACTGGTATTGGATGTGACAATGACTTTGTCAGGCAGTGTCACCATAGTAACCAATCCGATTCAGTAATTTACTGGTATTTAAGTGTGGACAATGACTTGTGTCAGGCAGTGTTCACCATAGTACACCGATCAGTAATTACTGGATTAGGTGTGACAATGACTTTGTCAAGGCAGTGTCACCATAGTACACCGATCAGTAATTACTGGCATAGGTGTGACAATGACTTGTGTCAGGCAGTGTCACCATAGTACACCGATCATAATTACTGGCATTAGGTGTGACAATGACTTGTGTCAGGCAGTGTCACCATAGTACACCGATCAGTAATTACTGGCATTAGGTGTGACAATGACTTGTGCAGGCAGTGTCACCATAGTACATCCGATCAGTAATTACTGGTATTAGGTGTGACAATTACTTGTCAGGCAGTGTTACCATAGTACACCGATCAGTAATTACAGGTATTAGGTGTGACAATGACTTGTGTCAGGCAGTGTCACCATAGTACACCGATCAGTAATTACTGGCATTGGATGTGACAATGACTTCTGTCAGGCAGTGTCACCATAGTACACCGATCAGTAATTACTGCCATTAGGTGTGACAATGACTTGTGTCAGGCAGTGTCACCATAGTACACCGATCAGTAATTACTGGTATTGGGTGTGACAATGACTTCTGTCAGGCAGTGTCACCATAGTACACCGATCAGTAATTACTGCCATTAGGTGTGACAATGACTTGTGTCAGGCAGTGTCACCATAGTACACCGATCAGTAATTACTGGCATTAGGTGTGACAATGACTTCTGTCAGCAGTGTCACCATAGTACACTGATCAGTAATTACTGGTATTAAGTGTGACAATGACTTGTGTCAGGCAGTGTTACCTGTCACGCTGTATAGCAGATATATATATGTGATGACAATAATCTATATCAAAAGGGCAACATACTATATAACATGCGCATAGCTATATGATAACATAGATTTACCTGACAGAAAGTCCAGTGGGTCAAAACGGAATCCGTTATACGCTGTCTCCGGCTAGAGGGTGACCGGGGTCTAAGCTGACCCTAACTGGGGTCCTAACTAATCCCTCAACCTGGAGGTACTGTTAAAGGTACAGAGGTCCAGGCCACCAGCGTAAACCCTGTCTCCTATCAATCCCTGCCAACTGTATTCTAGTCCTAAGAAGGACCCTGAATACCACCAAAGGGAATGACCGGGTAACGGTTAATGAACAGAAAGACATACAAGAAAGATAAGAAATAAAGTAAATAAAGTCTTACATACAACACTCACACACAGTAGGAACACCTTAGGTCTCAGAGATAAACTATAAGCTGTAAGAGTAAAAACAACTAAGGAGCTCTTAGCTTAAGTATTCCCAGAACCGATCCAGTCTGCTAAACTATATGAATGCTTTCACCGGCATCTAACACCCAGACTGGCAGAAATATAAAGGAAACTAATTAGAACATAATCAAAAGCAGCCGGGCGAGGCTGCACCTAGCCTTAGCAAAGAGCTAGGAAAAATTAACTCTCTCATTACCAAAAAACAAAGAAACAGCAGCTCAGCTGTGAGAAGTCAGAATGTGCAATCGCGACGATCTTCATGGCGATGCACCCATGACAGTACCCCCCCTTCTACGAGGGGCCTCCGGACCCTCATGACCAGGTCTGTCCGGGTGAGTTGTGTGAAAGGTCCGAACCAATCGATCTGCGTTAACATCAGACGCAGGGACCCACGTCCTCTCCTCAGGACCATACCCCCTCCAATGAACTTCCACGTTATCATTGACTACCACTGAAGGAGGAGGTAGAGGTGACGGTATGACTGGTGCCACATACTTTTTAAGTAATGACTTGTGAAACACATTATGAATTTTAAACGTAGGAGGGAGGTCCAGACGAAATGCCACAGGATTAATTATGGAACTGATCCTGTATGGCCCGATGAATCTGGGACCCAACCTCCAGGAGGGAACTTTAAGTTTTATATTCCTGGTAGACAACCACACCAGATCGTTCACCTTCAGATCTAGACCAGAAACTCTCCTCCTATCAGCCATCCGTTTGTAAGGGTTCTCCGTAACCTTCAGTCTTAAGCGATCTGGAACTATCAGTCTCCCTGGAAGTCCCACAGGGGCGTCCCCCTGAGCCCCCAATACCTCCCCCTCAAGCTCAGAGCATACAGCTGACACTACAACTCCCTCCTGAGGAATAGGAACCGGATCATCAGTCTTCCCGACCTCTGGGAAAGTACGAGATAAGGCATCAGGAAGCAACTTTATTGAGCAGTCATATGTGCGATGAGGAGGTAACTCCTTACACCCCTCCTCTGAGAACTTCTCCCAAAAGTCCTCCAGAAAAGGAGGCAAAGTCCTAGGCACAACCGCACCGATGACCGTGCTCATACAGTTATTCTTGCAAAATTCACCCCACTGGCTTATCTTTCTGGATTGCCAATCAATCACTGGGTTATGTTTAGCCAACCAAGGAAGTCCCAACACAATAGGAGCAGGCAGACCCTCCAACACATAACAAGACAATTGCTCTTTATGTATTGCCCCTACTCGAAGATCTATGTTATGAACAGCTTGTACCAAGCTACCTTGACCAAGAGGTCTAGAATCAATAGAGAGTATAGGGACCGGTTTGGCCAATACACTCAGTTGCATACCATGCACCTGGGCAAACCGAGTGTCCACCAGATTAGCCCCGGACCCACTATCAAGAAAAACAGAAATCCTCTCAGTTCTAGTACCAATCACCACCTCCGCAGGCACGAGAAACTGAGAGGGATTTGGGGACGAAATACACACTCCCAGGTTAACTCCTTGGTTCAAAGAGGTCCGGGATGGACACCCCCCAACAAAATGTCCCTCTCTCCCGCAAAAGAAACACCTTCTAGTCTTGCGGCTCACCGCTGATTCCCTCCTACAAAATGATGTCCCTCCCAACTGCATGGGTTCCTCAGAACAGACCAGGGGAACCTCAGTATAAGGGACTTTAGTAGTAGGTGGAGTCATCACGGGGGGCGGAGTTACCTCGCGTCTTCCCCGAAGACGTCTATCAATGCGAATAGCGAGGGCCATAGCAGCCTCCAGTGATGGAGGAGAATCATACTGAGCCAACACATCTTTTAATTTGTCAGACAACCCTTGACAAAACTGGCTCCTAAGAGCTGGGTCATTCCACTGAGTATCTGTTGCCCATCTACGGAACTCAGAAGAATATTCCTCCGCTGAACGATTTCCTTGCCGTATTTTACGTAACCTTGTTTCAGCAAGGGAGACTCGATCCGGATCATCATATACCAGACCCAGGGCAGTAAAAAATCGATCCACTGACTGGAGATCTGGGGAGCCTGGAGGAATAGAGAACGCCCAAGATTGAGGGTCCCCTTGTAAGAGCGAGATAACAATTCCCACCCTCTGCTCTTCACTCCCAGATGACCGAGGCCGCAGCCGAAAGTACAATTTACATGCCTCCCGGAAAGTAAAAAATTTGTCCCGCCCACCAGTGAACCTGTCCGGGAGAGCAACCTTAGGTTCAGATCTGGTTTGCTCCGGGGGGGACAAAACCTTGGACTTAATGTCTGCCAACTCCATGGACAATCCCTGCAACTGCCGGGCCAGCTGGGCTACTGGATCCATGATAGCTGGGGAGAATCTTTAGTTTTGGCCGGTGAAAATGTCACGCTGTATAGCAGATATATATATGTGATGACAATAATCTATATCAAAAGGGCAACATACTATATAACATGCGCATAGCTATATGATAACATAGATTTACCTGACAGAAAGTCCAGTGGGTCAAAACGGAATCCGTTATACGCTGTCTCCGGCTAGAGGGTGACCGGGGTCTAAGCTGACCCTAACTGGGGTCCTAACTAATCCCTCAACCTGGAGGTACTGTTAAAGGTACAGAGGTCCAGGCCACCAGCGTAAACCCTGTCTCCTATCAATCCCTGCCAACTGTATTCTAGTCCTAAGAAGGACCCTGAATACCACCAAAGGGAATGACCGGGTAACGGTTAATGAACAGAAAGACATACAAGAAAGATAAGAAATAAAGTAAATAAAGTCTTACATACAACACTCACACACAGTAGGAACACCTTAGGTCTCAGAGATAAACTATAAGCTGTAAGAGTAAAAACAACTAAGGAGCTCTTAGCTTAAGTATTCCCAGAACCGATCCAGTCTGCTAAACTATATGAATGCTTTCACCGGCATCTAACACCCAGACTGGCAGAAATATAAAGGAAACTAATTAGAACATAATCAAAAGCAGCCGGGCGAGGCTGCACCTAGCCTTAGCAAAGAGCTAGGAAAAATTAACTCTCTCATTACCAAAAAACAAAGAAACAGCAGCTCGGCTGTGAGAAGTCAGAATGTGCAATCGCGACGATCTTCATGGCGATGCACCCATGACATTACCATAGTACACCGATCATTAATTACTGGCATTAGGTGTGACAATGACTTGTGTCAGGCAGTGTCACCATAGTACACCGATCAGTAATTACTGGCATTAGGTGTGACAATGACTTGTGTCAGGCAGTGTCACCATAGTACACTGATCAATAATTACTGGCATTAGGTGTGACAATGACTTGTCAGGCCTTTTTACCATAGTACACCGATCAGTAATTACTGGCATTAGGTGTGAGAATGACTTATCAGGCAGTGTCACCATGGTACATCGATCAGTAGTTACTGGTATTGGGTGTGACAATTACTTGTCAGGCAGTGTCACCATAGTACACCGATCAGTAATTACTGGTATTGGATGTGACAATGACTTCTGTCAGGCAGTGTCACCATAGTACACCGATCAATAATTACTGGCATTAGGTGTGACAATGACTTGTCAGGCCTTTTTACCATACTACACCGATCAGTAATTACTGCCATTAGGTGTGACAATGACTTTTCAGGCAGTGTCACCATAGTACACTGATCAGTAATTACTGGTATTAAGTGTGACAATGACTTGTGTCAGGCAGTGTTACCATAGTACACCGATCATTAATTACTGGCATTAGGTGTGACAATGACTTGTGTCAAGCAGTGTCACCATAGTACACCGATCAGTAATTACTGGCATTAGGTGTGCCAATGACTTGTGTCAGGCAGTGTCACCATAGTACACCGATCAATAATTACTGGCATTAGGTGTGACAATGACTTGTCAGGCCTTTTTACCATAGTACACCGATCAGTAATTACTGGCATTAGGTGTGACAATGACTTGTGTCAGGCAGTGTCACCATAGTACACTGATCAGTAATTACTGGCATGAGGTGTGACAATGACTTGTGTCAGGCAGTGTCACCATAGTACACCGATCAGTAATTACTGGCATTAGGTGTGACAATGACTTGTGCCAGGCAGTGTCACCATAGTACATCGATCAGTAATTACTGGTATTGGGTGTGACAATTACTTGTCAGGCAGTGTCACCATAGTACACCGATCAGTAATTACTGGTGTTGGATGTGACAATGACTTCTGTCAGGCAGTGTTACCATAGTACACCGATCAGTAATTACTGCCATTAGGTGTGACAATGACTTGTGTCAGGCAGTGTCACCATAGTACACCGATCAGTAATTACTGGTATTAAGTGTGACAATGACTTGTGTCAGGCAGTGTTACCATAGTACACCGATCAGTAATTACTAGCATTAGGTGTGACAATGACTTGTGTCAGGCAGTGTCACCATAGTACACCGATCAGTAATTACTGGCATTAGGTGTGACAATGACTTGTGCCAGGCATTGGTACCACAGTACACCGATCAGTAATTACTGGTATTGGGTGTGACAATTACTTGTCAGGCAGTGTCAACATAGTACACCGATCAGTAATTACTGGTATTGGATGTGACAATGACTTCTGTCAGGCAGTGTCACCATAGTACACCGATCAGTAATTACTGGCATGAGGTGTGACAACGACTTCTGTCAGGCAGTGTCACCATAGTACACCGATCAGTAATTGCTGGTATTAGGTGTGACAATGACTTGTGTCAGGCAGTGTCACCATAGTACACCGATCAGTAATTACTGGTATTGGATGTGACAATGACTTCTGTCAGGTAGTGTCACCATAGTACACCGATCAGTAATTACTGCCATTAGGTGTGACAATGACTTGTGTCAGGCAGTGTCACCATAGTACACCGATCAGTAATTACTGGTATTGGGTGTGACAATTACTTGTCAGGCAGTGTCACCATAGTACACCGATCAGTAATTACTGGTATTGGATGTGACAATGACTTCTGTCAGGCAGTGTCACCATAGTACACCGATCAGTAATTACTGCCATTAGGTGTGACAATGACTTGTGTCAGGCAGTGTCACCATAGTACACCGATCAGTAATTACTGGCATTAGGTGTGACAATGACTTCTGTCAGGCAGTGTCACCATAGTACACTGATCAGTAATTACTGGTATTAAGTGTGACAATGACTTGTGTCAGGCAGTGTTACCATAGTACACCGATCATTAATTACTGGCATTAGGTGTGACAATGACTTGTGTCAGGCAGTGTCACCATAGTACACCGATCAGTAATTACTGGCATTAGGTGTGACAATGACTTGTGTCAGGCAGTGTCACCATAGTACACTGATCAATAATTAGTGGCATTAGGTGTGACAATGACTTGTCAGGCCTTTTTACCATAGTACACCGATCAGTAATTACTGGCATTAGGTGTGAGAATGACTTATCAGGCAGTGTCACCATGGTACATCGATCAGTAGTTACTGGTATTGGGTGTGACAATTACTTGTCAGGCAGTGTCACCATAGTACACCGATCAGTAATTACTGGTATTGGATGTGACAATGACTTCTGTCAGGCAGTGTCACCATAGTACACCGATCAGTAATTACTGGTATTGGATGTGACAATGACTTCTGTCAGGCAGTGTCACCATAGTACACCGATCAGTAATTACTGGCATTAGGTGTGACAATGACTTGTGCCAGGCAGTGTCACCATAGTACACCGATCAGTAATTACTGGCATTAGGTGTGACAATGACTTGTGTCAGGCAGTGTCACCATAGTACACCGATCAGTAATTACTGGCATTAGGTGTGACAATGACTTGTGTCAGGCAGTGTCACCATAGTACACCGATCAGTAATTACTGCCATTAGGTGTGACAATGACTTGTGCCAGGCAGTGTCACCATAGTACACTGATCTGTAATTACTGGCATTAGGTGTGACAATGACTTGTGTCAGGCATTGGTACCATAGTACATCGATTAGTAATTACTGGTATTGGTGTGACAATTACTTGTCAGGCAGTGTCACCATAGTACACCGATCAGTAATTACTGCCATTAGGTGTGACAATGACTTGTGTCAGGCAGTGTCACCATAGTACACTGATCAGTAATTACTGGTATTAAGTGTGACAATGACTTGTGTCAGGCAGTGTTACCATAGTACACCGATCATTAATTACTGACATTAGGTGTGACAATGACTTGTGTCAGGCAGTGTCACCATAGTACACCGATCATTAATTACTGCCATTAGGTGTGACAATGACTTGTGTCAGGCAGTGTCACCATAGTACATCGATCAGTAATTACTGGTATTGGGTGTGACAATTACTTGTCAGGCAGTGTCACCATAGTACACCGATCAGTAATTACTGGTAATAGGTGTGACAATGACTTGTTAGGCAGTGTCACCATAGTACACCGATCAGTAATTACTGGTAATAGGTGTGACAATGACTTGTTAGGCAGTGTCACCACAGTACACCGATGAGTAATTACTGGTATTGGATGTGACAATGACTTCTGTCAGGCAGTGTCACCATAGTACACCGATCAGTAATTACTGCCATTAGGTGTGACAATGACTTGTGTCAGGCAGTGTCACCATAGTACACTGATCAGTAATTACTGGTATTAAGTGTGACAATGACTTGTGTCAGGCAGTGTTACCATAGTACACCGATCATTAATTACTGGCATTAGGTGTGACAATGACTTGTGTCAGGCAGTGTCACCATAGTACACCGATCATTAATTACTGCCATTAGGTGTGACAATGACTTGTGTCAGGCAGTGTCACCATAGTACATCGATCAGTAATTACTGGTATTGGTGTGACAATTACTTGTCAGGCAGTGTCACCATAGTACACCGATCAGTAATTACTGGTAATAGGTGTGACAATGACTTGTTAGGCAGTGTCACCATAGTACACCGATCAGTAATTACTAGTATTGGATGTGACAATGACTTCTGTCAGGCAGTGTCACCATAGTACACTGATCAGTAATTACTGGCATTAGGTGTGACAATGACTTGTCAGGCCTTTTTACCATAGTACACCGATCAGTAATTACTGGCATTAGGTGTGACAATGACTTGTGTCAGGCAGTGTCACCATAGTACACCGATCAGTAATTACTGGCATTAAGTTTTAATCACACCAGCTCCCTACTTTACCCATAAATGCAGGCATTACTGACAGAGGTGCATATTCACCCAGAAATTCAGATATCAGCCTAATAGAGGTATGTTCACATTAGGTTAGGGACTCAACAGAATTGAGACCACCTTGACGATGGTTGTGGGCTTTAAAATGTTTGGCCAAATGTTTATACTAAGCGTCTCAAATTTTTCCTTATATTCCAAAGCCATATTGCTATTCAAAATTTCATGTATTCTATGTTGTCATGCTTTAGTATGCTTGAGTGCAGCCTTTTTTTGGATGTTTTACATGAGGGTAGCTCCCTTTGGTTTGCACCTAGTTCACATTAGTCTGGAAGTGCCGTCAGGTTTTTGTCTTTTGAATGTTAGCTTGCTGACCGAGCACTCCGCCCCCACCAGGTGGTGATTTTAATTACACCAGCTCCCTACTTTACCCATAAATGCAGGCATTACTGACAGAGGTGCATATTCACCCAGAAATTCAGATATCAGCCCAATAGAGGTATGTTCACATTAGGTTAGGGACTCAACAGAATTGAGACCACCTTGACGATGGTTGGTGGGCTGTAAAATGTTTGGCCAAATGTTTATACTAAGCGTCTCAAATTTTTCCTTATATTCCAAAGCCATATTGCTATTCAAAATTTCATGTATTCTATGTTGTCATGCTTTAGTATGCTTGAGTGCAGCCTTTTTTGGATGTTTTACATGAGGGTAGCTCCCTTTGGTTTGCACCTAGTTCACATTAGTCTGGAAGTGCCAGTCAGGTTTTTTGTCTTTTGAATGTTAGCTTGCTGACCGAGCACTCCGCCCCCACCAGGTGGTGATTTTAATTACACCAGCTCCCTACTTACCCATAATGCAGCATTACTGACAGAGGTGCATATTCACCCAGAAATTCAGATATCACCATAGAGTATGTTCACATTAGGTTAGGGATCAACAGAATTGAGACCACCTTGACGATGGTTGGTGGCTGTAAAATGTTTGGCCAAAGTTTATACTAAGCGTCTCAATTTCCTTATATTCCAAAGCATATTGCTATTCAAAATTTCATGTATCTATGTGTCATGCTTTAGTATGCTTGAGTGCAGCCTTTTTTGACTGTTTTACATGAGGGTAGCTCCCTTTGGTTTGCACCTAGTTCACCATTAGTCTGAAGTGCAGTCAGGTTTTTTGTCTTTTGTGTCAGGCAGTGTCACCATAGTACACGATCAATAATTACTGGCATTAGGTGTGACAATGACTTGTGTCAGGCAGTGTCACCATAGTACACTGATCAGTAATTACTGGCATTAGGTGTGACAATGACTTGTGTCAGGCAGTGTCACCATAGTACACCGATCAGTAATTACTGGCATTAGGTGTGACAATGACTTGTGTCAGGCAGTGTCACCATAGTACACTGATCAGTAATTACTGGCATTAGGTGTGACAATGACTTGTGTCAGGCAGTGTCACCATAGTACACGATCAGTAATTACTGGCATTAGGTGTGACAATGACTTGTCAGGCCTTTTTACCATAGTATACACGATCAGTAATTACTGGCATTAGGTGTGACAATGACTTGTGTCAGGCAGTGTCACCATAGTACACTGATCAGTAATTACTGGCATTGGTGTGACAATGACTTCTGTCAGGCAGTGTCACCATAGTACACCGATCAGTAATTACTGGCATTGGTGTGACAATGACTTGTGTCAGGCAGTGTCACCATAGTACACCGATCAGTAATTACTGGTCATTAGGATGTGACAATGACTTGTCAGGCATGTACCATAGTCACACGATCAGTAATTACTGCATTAGGTGTGACAATGACTTGTCAGGCAGTGTACCATAGTACATCGATCAGTAATTACTGGCATTAGGTGTGACAATGACTTGTGTCAGGCAGTGTCACCATAGTACACGATCAGTAATTACTGGTATTAGGTGTGACAATGACTTGTCAGGCAGTGTCACCATAGTACACTGATCAGTAATTACTGGTATTGGTGTGACAATGACTTGTGTCAGGCAGTGTCACCATAGTACACGATCAGTAATTACTGGTATTGGTGTGACAATGACTTGTTCAGGCAGTGTCACCATAGTACACGATCAGTAATTACTGGCATTAGGTGTGACAATGACTTGTGTCAGGCAGTGTCACCATAGTACACGATCAGTAATTACTGGCATTAGGTGTGACAATGACTTGTCAGGCAGTGTCACCATAGTACACCGATCAGTAATTACTGGCATTAGGTGTGACAATGACTTGTGTCAGGCAGTGTCACCATAGTACACGATCAGTAATTACTGGCATTATGGTGTGACAATGACTTTGTCAGGCAGTGTCACCATAGTACACTGATCAGTAATTAGGCATTAGGTGTGACAATGACTTTGTCAGGCAGTGTCACCATAGTACACCGATCAGTATATTACTGGCATTAGGTGTGACAATGACTTGTTCAGGCAGTGTCACCATAGTACACCGATCAGTAATTACTGGCATTAGGTGTGACAATGACTTGTCAGGCAGTGTCACCATAGTACACCGATCAGTAATTACTGGTATTAGGGTGTGACAATGACTTGTGTCAGGCAGTGTCACCATAGTACACCGATCAGTAATTACTGGCATTAGTGTGACAATGACTTGTCAGGCAGTGTCACCATAGTACACCGATCAGTAATTACTGGTATTGGTGTGACAATGACTTGTTCAGGCAGTGTCACCATAGTACACCGATCAGTAATTACTGGTATTGGTGTGACAATGACTTTGTCAGGCAGTGTCACCATAGTACACCGATCAGTAATTACTGGTATTGGTGTGACAATGACTTGTTCAGGCAGTGTCACCATAGTACACCGATCAGTAATTACTGGAATTGGTGTGACAATGACTTTGTCAGGCAGGTCACCATAGTACACCGATCAGTAATTACTGGTATTAGGTGTGACAATGACTTGTCAGGCAGTGTCACCATAGTACACCGATCAGTAATTACTGGTATTAGGTGTGACAATGACTTGTGTCAGCAGTGTCACCATAGTACACCGATCAGTAATTACTGGTATTGGTGTGACAATGACTTCTGTCAGGCAGTGTCACCATAGTACACCGATCAGTAATTACTGTATTGGATGTGACAATGACTTTGTCAGGCAGTGTCACCATAGTACACCGATCAGTAATTACTGGCATTAGGTGTGACAATGACTTTGTCAGGCAGTGTCACCATAGTACACCGATCAGTAATTACTGGATTAGGTGTGACAATGACTTGTGTCAGGCAGTGTCACCATAGTACACCGATCAGTAATTACTGGCATTAGGTGTGACAATGACTTGTGCAGGCAGTGTCACCATAGTACACTCGATCAGTAATTACTGGCATTAGGTGTGACAATGACTTTGTCAGGCAGTGTCACCATAGTACACCGATCAGTAATTACTGGCATTGGTGTGACAATGACTTGTCAGGCAGTGTCACCATAGTACACCGATCAGTAATTACTGGCATTAGGTGTGACAATGACTTGTGCAGGCAGTGTCACCATAGTACACCGATCAGTAATTACTGGTATTAGGTGTGACAATGACTTGTCAGGCAGTGTCACCATAGTACACCGATCAGTAATTACTGGCATTAGGTGTGACAATGACTTGTCAGGCAGTGTCACCATAGTACACCGATCAGTAATTACTGGCATTAGGTGTGACAATGACTTGTGTCAGGCAGTGTACCATAGTACACCGATCAGTAATTACTGGCATTAGTGTGACAATGACTTGTGCAGGCATTGGTACCATAGTACATCGATCAGTAATTACTGGTATTGGGTGTGACAATTACTTGTCAGGCAGTGTCACCATAGTACACCGATCATAATTACTGGATTAGTGTGACAATGACTTGTCAGGCAGTGTCACCATAGTACACCGATCAGTAATTACTGCATTAGGTGTGACAATGACTTGTGTCAGGCAGTGTCACCAGTACACGATCAGTAATTACTGGTATTAGTGTGACAATGACTTGTCAGGCAGTGTACCATAGTACACCGATCAGTAATTACTGATTGGTGTGACAATACTTGTCAGGCAGTGTACCAAGTACACCGATCAGTAATTACTGGATTATGGTGTGACAATGACTTGTGTCAGGCAGTGTCACCATAGTACACCGATCAGTAATTACTGGATTAGGTGTGACAATGACTTGTGTCAGGCAGTGTCACCATAGTACACCGATCAGTAATTACTGTATTAGGTGTGACAATGACTTGTGTCAGGCAGTGTACCATAGTACACCGATCAGTAATTACTGCCATTAGTGTGACAATGACTTGTGTCAGCAGTGTTATCATAGTACACCGATCATTATTTACTGGCATTAGGTGTGACAATGACTTGTGTCAGGCAGTGTCACCATAGTACACCGATCAATAATTACTGGCATTAGGTGTGACAATGACTTATCAGGCCTTTTTCATAGTACACCGATCAGTAATTACTGGCATTAGGTGTGAGAATGACTTGTCAGGCAGTGTCACCATAGTACACCAATCAGTAATTACTGGTATTAAGGTGTGAGAATGACTTGTCAGGCAGTGTCACCATAGTACACTGATCAGTAATTACTGGCATTAGGTGTGAGAATGACTTGTCAGACAGTGTTACCATAGTACACCGATCAGTAATTACTGGCATTAGGTGTGACAATGACTTGTGTCAGGCAGTGTCACCATAGTACACTGATCAGTAATTACTGGCATTAGGTGTGACAATGACTTGTTCAGGCAGTGTTACCATAGTACACTGATCAGTAATTACTGGTATTAAGTGTGACAATGACTTGTGCAGGCATTGGTACCATAGTACATCGATCAGTAATTACTGGTATTGGTGTGACAATTACTTGTCAGGCAGTGTCACCATAGTACACCGATCAGTAATTACTGGTAATAGGTGTGACAATGACTTGTTAGGCAGTGTCACCATAGTACACCGATCAGTAATTACTGGCATTAGGTGTGACAATGACTTGTGTCAGGCAGTGTTACCATAGTACACCGATCAGTAATTACTGTTATTGGATGTGACAATGACTTCTGTCAGGCAGTGTCACCATAGTACACTGATCAGTAATTACTGGTATTAGATGTGACAATGACTTCTGTCAGGCAGTGTCACCATAGTACACCGATCAGTAATTACTGGTATTAGGTGTGACAATGACTTGTGTCAGGCAGTGTCACCATAGTACACTGATCAGTAATTACTGGTATTAAGTGTGACAATGACTTGTGTCAGGCAGTGTTACCATAGTACACCGATCAGTATTACTGGCATTAGGTGTGACAATGACTTGTGTCAGGCAGTGTCACCATAGTACACCGATCAGTAATTACTGGCATTAGGTGTGACAATGACTTGTGTCAGGCAGTGTCACCATAGTACACCGATCAGTAATTACTGGCATTAGGTGTGACGATGACTTGTGTCAGGCAGTGTCACCATAGTACACCGATCAGTAATTACTGCCATTAGGTGTGACAATGACTTGTGTCAGGCCTTTTTACCATAGTACACCGATCAGTAATTACTGGTCTTAAGTGTGACAATGACTTGTTAGGCAGTGTCACCATAGTACACCGATCAGTAATTACTGGCATTAGGTGTGACAATGTCTTGTGTCAGGCAGTGTTCACCATAGTACACCGATCAGTAATTACTGGCATTAAGTGTGACAATGACTTGTGTCAGGCAGTGTCACCATAGTACACCGATCAGTAATTACTGGCATTAGGTGTGACAATGACTTGTGTCAGGCAGTGTTACCATAGTACACCGATCAGTAATTACTGGCATTAGGTGTGACAATGACTTGTGTCAGGCAGTGTCACCATAGTACACCGATCTGTAATTACTGGTATTAGTGTGACAATGACTTTTGTCAGGCAGTGTCACCATAGTACACCGATCAGTAATTACTGGCATTAAGTGTGACAATGACTTGTGTCAGGCAGTGTCACCATAGTACACCGATCAGTAATTACTGGCATTAAGTGTGACAATGACTTGTGTCAGGCAGTGTTACCATAGTACACCGATCAGTAATTACTGGCATTAGGTGTGACAATGACTTGTGTCAGGCAGTGTCACCATAGTACACCGATCAGTAATTACTGGCATTAGGTGTGACAATGACTTGTGTCAGGCAGTGTTACCATAGTACACCGATCAGTAATTACTGGCATTAGGTGTGACAATGACTTGTGTCAGGCAGTGTCACCATAGTACACCGATCAGTAATTACTGGCATTAGGTGTGACAATGACTTGTGTCAGGCAGTGTCACCATAGTACACGATCAGTAATTACTGGCATTAGGTGTGACAATGACTTGTGTCAGGCAGTGTCACCATAGTACACCGATCAGTAATTACTGGCATTAGGTGTGGCAATGACTTATGTCAGGCAGTGTCACCATAGTACACCGATCAGTAATTACTGGCATTAGGTGTGGCAATGACTTATGTCAGGCAGTGTCACCATAGTACACCGATCAGTAATTACTGGCATTAGGTGTGGCAATGACTTATGTCAGGCAGTGTCACCATAGTACACCGATCAGTAATTACTGGCATTAGGTGTGACAATGACTTGTGTCAGGCCTTTATACCATAGTACACTGATCAGTAATTACTGGCATTAGGTGTGACAATGACTTGTGTCAGGCAGTGTCACCATAGTACACTGATCAGTAATTTGTAATCTTAATAAGAAAGTCAGAATCCTCTGCTTGATTTCAAGTCTTGTTAAACAAATGTGTTAATATCCTGGCGTGATTGTAGGGTTATCTGTAATAATCCCGTCACCCTGTCCACCATGGTGGCAGCATCGTCATATCAGACCTCATTAATTTGATTTAATATAAGTGAATTATTTATTAGGTTTTCGTCCTGCAGTCATTACTTTACAGCCTATTAATGAAGCTATAGCTCCTGATAGTTGCTGTTATACAGGTGATAACTGGGAGTTTGCCAGAGGTCTGACCACGTGGACACTCCTTGATTGACAGCCAAGAGGTGGAGACAGGAGAGTAGAGTCGAGTATGTAGAATATATTTACATGTTCAGCAGTTTTTGCATTTTCACCTACTTTTAGACATGGGGATGGGAAGAAATTGCCCGTTTGGCTTAGATCTCACTTACAAGGCATGAGATGTGTAAACAATCCCTGTGACCGCTGATAAAGGAGCTGCCAGACTTAATGCATGCCAGATGTAGGTGACACTAGACAGACCAGAGACTGGGACAGCTTTATATGACAAGACAAAGAGAACTATTCGAGCTGCCAGCTGCACCTCTATGCACTTTACACCACGCTGCTTCTCCTTATTAGAGGAAAAGTCATTGATCCTATAGAAAAATACTGAAATCAGGATTATATAGTGCTACATAGTTCATAGACTGTAGCACAGAGGCTCGCAATCTAATTTCATGAAAAAGGGTTGACATTGATGGATTCTGCCTAGGTTAGGTCATCAATATCAGATTGATGGGGGTCCGACGCTCGATCATCTTTAGCAACTCCCACTGTGGTCGCGAGTGCACAGTGTACAATGCCAGAACAGCACAGCTCCATGCACTTGTAAGGAGATGAACAGGAACGGTGTTGTCGGTTCGAGATACGCTCTGGAGCCGGAACTATCGGGGCCGTCATCACTGTTGCAGGGGGACGACTTGTCTGTGTTGGAAGAGCCTGAGCACCAAACAGAAGGGGGTGTGGGGGTCATAAAAGGGGCTGAGCGTGGGAAAGAGCGGGACTTGGCGGGAAGGTGACTACAGAGCAGGACGAAGGTTGACTCCCTCTCCTCAACTCCGACCTTTACCGCCACTGACGCCAGCCCTTTACAGACTGATCGACTCTTACATCCATTTACCGGGTGCCTCTCCATGAATACGGCCCATAACGTGCAGTGCAGCAGACGTCCCGCCTTTTCCTGAACTGTGTGATTCCGTGCGAGGCCATGTCAACCCTGCTGCCTGTACGGCGTTGTGCTCCCGGTGTACCGCGTCACTCTCAAGGAATCAGCAGAAAGAACCGTTCCCACGCATTAACGGACCCAAGGCCAACAGATCCGGATACTTCGGCACGGTCAGGAGGCAGTGCATCTCGTGCCTAACAGTAATGTTCCTGTCTTAAAGCCTGTCCAATAAACCTATCGTATAGTGTAAGCACAGACTGCACCTGAGCGAATATTGTGCAAAATCACAAGTATGTTGCGCACCTAACTTCTTAAGCTGGATTTATGAAGTACAGAGGAACGTGTGCCGGCATTTCTAACAGCCCATATGCCTTGATATATGCATGCCAGAAAGCCGTGCCACCTAATAAATGTATATAAATTGATGCCAAAAGTAAGGGAGTAAAGGAACTGCTGACGCTGGAGACACTGGAGCATGGTAGATCAGGAAGAATCCAGTGCGTTAAATGGTTTTGTTTTCAGAAATAACATATAATTCACAGTACAGATTACAGAAGTCAATGAGGATGTTTAAAGGGAAATTCTCATAATTTTAATAAAAAAATTTTTCTTAAAAATATAGGGAAAAATATCAAACTTTTAATAGGAGTTAAAGGAGCATTTCCATGTTTTGTTATGCCAGAGCCATAAGATAATATCAAAGGAGACTGCATTGCTATTCCATGTTGGTGGCCAAAAGCGCTGCTGGCACAGCAGGAAAAACACTAAAAACCACAGGGCTTTATCCTCAGCATCCGTGTGGCCACTGTAGATGAGCCAAATGATTCGCATACCCTGGTCCAGTGGCCACATTGGTAATCCATACATTGGAGGGGAGCCCTACGAGCCGCCTCCTGCCTGCCAGCATTCCTGGCCCCTCTTCTGAATAGGAGGCCGGCCCCACGTCATTTGTTCATCACGCCGCTTGGTATCGCACAGTGCCAACTAATCAGAAGAGGTGGCATTTTCCAATGGTTGGTCTTAGCCCCTTAGTTCCAGGAAAGGGAAATCTTAATGGACAATTGTACCTTCCAGCTTTGCAGGAACAGTTTGAGGAAGACCCTTTTCGGTTCCCCATGACTGTGTCCAAGGTCCATAACGCCATGGTTGGGGGGAGTTTAGTAGAGAATAACATGACTGGCTGGATGGAGCCCTGACACGAATCCCATCCAAAACCTTTGGTATGACCTAGAACAGATATTGTGAGCCCGGATTCTCCTCCACCATCAGGATCTGACCTCACTCGTGCTCTTCTGGATGAAGGGGGAAAATTACCACACAGTACAAAAGCTTATAGAAAACTTTTCGAGTAGTGATGAAGCTGTCCTAGCTCCAAAGGGACCAACTCTGTTATGAATGTGCTAGAGATGGTTTCTGAGCAGAGGCTCCCTCTGGAGGTTACAGGCAGTACTGAACCTTTCAGCGAGGAATGGCAATCTGGGATCGCTGACTTGTCTGATATAAGGGAGGTTCCCTCCCATGATGGTTGCCGGTGATCAATTGTTCTTGTCTCAGTTGTGGTTCCTGGTTCATTTGGAAGTTTGCTGAGTCAATCCTGCATCTTCTGCTTTCAGATAAGATATTTTCTGCTTTTATTTTTGTGCTTGCTTTTTGCATAGTTCTCTGCACTTTTGTGGAGTTCAGCCAGGTCCCCTTCTGGGGCCTGTGCTCCACTCAGTTTATCTGTAGCCACTGTTATTTGTTCATTTGTTTTTTCCTGTTTTTTCAGTGGCTGCGGCTTAGTTTTGTTACACCAGAGTTCTGATTTAGGTGGTGAGATCGTGTGATCTCAGGTGTTTTTGCAATCAGAAGAGTTGGTATTTTTTAGGATTTTGTTTGGATTGCAGTAAGAATCCTTTCCTGTACTTTTCTGTCTAGACAGATTGGGCCCCAGCGTTTGCTCATTCTATTTTCTGTCTGTGTCCATGCTTCTTCTTGTCTAACTGCCATTACATGTTTGGGGGCTTCCTATTTTCTTTGCGGATCTGCTCCGTGGCAGATAGCTTTCCTCTTTCTGCCTTTAGGTGTAGTTATCTCTCAGGCTGTGACGAGGCGTCTAGGATCAACGTAGGAACGCTCCACGGCTACCTCTAGTTGTGTGGTTAGTTCAGGTTACTGCAATCCAATAGGTTCCAGCCTCTCTGGTGTATTGCCGTTTTTGTTTTTTCTCCTCAGCTACCTAAACATAACAGTATCACCGGCCATACTGAAAATTATATGGTACTCACAGAAGGGAAAAATAGTGTGGAAAGAAAAAAAAAGTTGTTAGAGTTGTCAGAGATTTTATTTTTTCCTGTTTGTGGCATTTTTTCCCTCTTTTTCTCTGGGTGCTAAGGAGGATTTTTTTTTTCTCTCTCTCAATGGAGCTTACACAGTTGTCTGGCCGTGTGGATCAGCTTGCCACTGAGGTTCGGAGTATTGCTACCTATCTTGCTGGGTTGCCGGTTGTGGAACCTAGGATTCCCATGCCAGATTTGTTTTTGGGGGATCGGGCTAAATTTCTGAATTTCAAAAATAACTGTAAGTTGATTTTTGCCTTAAAGCCTAAGTCCTCAGGGAACGCAGCACAGCAGGTTCAAATTGTCATCTCTCTCCTACGCGGCGACCCTCAGGATTGGGCTTTTTCCCTGACACCTGGGGATCCTGTTTTGAATGATATTGATGTATTTTTTCTGGCTCTGGGGTTATTGTACGATGAACCTAATGTCACTGATAAAGCTGAAAAAACCTTGTTGGCATTAAATCAGGGGCTTGAGGACGCTGAGTTGTACTGTAAGAAATTCCGAAAGTGGGCAGTCCTGACCAAATGGAATGATGATGCTTTGGCAGCCCTTTTTCGGAAGGGGCTGTCAGAGAATGTAAAGGATGTTATGGTGGGATTCCCTGCTCCCTCTGGTCTCAATGATTCTATGTCATTGGCTATTCAAATTAACAGACGTTTGCATGAGCGCAGAGGTATGCGTGGGATAGTGTTGCCTTGTGAGCCAGCTTCTGAACCCATGCAGTGTGATGGAGTGACTTCTGGGGCACAGCGTCATGAGTTTCGAAAGCGCAATGGGTTATGTTTCTACTGTGGTGACGCCTCTCATGCTATTTCAGTCTGCCCTAAGCTGGGAAGACGTTTTGCACACTCAGTTGTCTTGGGTAGTGTTCAGACTAAATTTCTGTTGACTGTTACCCTGATTTGCTCCCTGTCCACATTTTCTGCTCAGGCTTTTGTTGATTCAGGAGCAGCATATTAACCTGATGGATTTTGACTTTGCCAAATGTTGTGGGTTTCCCATGATACCCCTGCGGAAGTCTATTCCCCTACTGGGCATTGATTCTACCCCTTTGGCAGAGAATAAACCCCAGTTTTCTACTCAGGTGATGAGGGTTGAACCAGATCATCAGGAGAGTTGCAAATTTCTGGTGCTGGATAATCTGCATGACATTATTGTACTAGGTTTCCCTTGGTTACAGTCTCATAATCCTGTTTTGGATTGGAAATCTGTGTCTGTGACCAGTTGGGGCTGCCAATGTGTTAATGCTGACACTCCTGTTTTTTCTGCCTCTCCCCAGTCTCAGGATGTTCCTGACTTTTTGACTGATTTTTCGGATATGTTTAGTGAAAGTAAATCCGCATCATCGCCCCCTCACAGGAGCTATGATTGCGCTATTGAATTAGTGCCTGGTGGTAAATTTCCTAAAGGTCGCCTTTTAACCCCTTCCCGACCCATGACGCCGACGTCGGCGTCATGAAAACCTGTGCCATCCCGACCCATGACGCCGACGTCGGCGTCATGCTATAAATCATATTCCTGCGGGTCGGGGGACCTGGGTCACTGAAAGGTCACCCGACCCGCAGTAACATGACCCTTACTGCATCACCACAGGGGGGTTGGCTTAACCCCCACGTGGCCACGATCGCTCTGATTGGCTGTTAAAAGTGAAACAGCCAATCAGAGCGATTTGTAATATTTCACCAATGAAACTGGTGAAATATTACAATCCAGCCATGGCCGATGCTGCAATAGCATCTGCCATGGCTGGAGACCGCGATCAGACCCCCCCCACACCATGTCACGGCGGTGATCGGCCGCCGCCATCGAAAGATGGCAGCGATCGGTCACCGCCGTCGCTGTCTGCTCCCCTGCTCCTGCGATCACCCCCCCTCACCTTCCGACGTCCCCTACTCACCTCTCCCGGTCCACCGATGTCCCTGGAACCGTCCCGGCGGTTGCCCGGGATTCTTCATGGGCGCCGCCATCTTGGAAAATGGCGGGCGCATGCGCAGTGCGCCCGCCGGCCGGCGCATGCGCAGTGCGCCCTCCATTGTACAAAAATTTATTTTGATCACTGTGATAAACTGTCACAGTGATCAAAATAAAAAAAAAGTAAATGAACCCCCCCTGTCATAAGGACAAATAATAAAATAAAGAATTTTTTTTTTTTTTTCCTAGTGGATTTTGCTGCTGATCCGCAGCTGATTTCGCTGCGGATCCGCGGCGGATATCGCTGCTGATCCGCGGCGGATATCGCTGCTGATCCGCGGCGGATTTCGCGGCTGATCCGCGGCGGATTTCGCGGCTGATCCGCGGCGGATTTCGCTGCGGATCCGCGGCCGATTTCGCTGCTGATCCGCGGCCGATTTCGCTGCGGATCCGCGGCTGATCCGCAGCGGATTTCGCTGCTGATCCGCGGCGGATTTCGCTGCTGATCCGCGGCGGATATCGCTGCTGATCCGCGGCTGATTTCGCTGCTGATCCGCGGCTGATTTCGCTGCTGATCCGCGGCGGATTTCGCTGCGGATCCGCGGCAGATTTCGCTGCTGATCCGCGGCTGATTTAGCTGCTGATCTACTGCGGATCCGCGGCGGATTTCGCTGCTGATCCGCGGCGGATATCGCTGCTGATCCGCGGCGGATATCGCTGCTGATCCGCGGCTGATTTCGCTGCTGATCCGCGGCGGATTTCGCTGCGGATCCGCGGCCGATTTCGCTGCTGATCCGCGGCCGATTTCGCTGCGGATCCGCGGCGGATTTCGCTGCTGATCCGCGGCCGATTTCGCTGCTGATCCGCGGCGATTTCGCTGCTGATCCGCGGCGGATATCGCTGCTGATCCGCGGCTGATTTCGCTGCTGATCCGCGGCTGATTTCGCTGCTGATCCGCGGCGGATTTCGCTGCGGATCCGCGGCAGATTTCGCTGCTGATCCGCGGCTGATTTAGCTGCTGATCTACTGCGGATCCGTGGCGGATTTCGCTGCTGATCCGCGGCGGATTTCGCTGCTGATCCGCGGCGGATATCGCTGCTGATCCGCGGCTGATTTCGCTGCTGATCCGCGGCTGATTTCGCTGCTGATCCGCGGCGGATTTCGCTGCGGATCCGCGGCAGATTTCGCTGCTGATCCGCGGCTGATTTAGCTGCTGATCTACTGCGGATCCGCGGCGGATTTCGCTGCTGATCCGCGGCGGATATCGCTGCTGATCCGCGGCTGATTTCGCTGCTGATCCGCGGCGGATATCGCTGCTGATCCGCGGCTGATTTCGCTGCTGATCCGCGGCAGATTTCGCTGCTGATCCGCGGCTGATTTAGCTGCTGATCTACTGCGGATATCGCTGCTGATCCGCGGCTGATTTCGCTGCTGATCCGCGGCGGATATCGCTGCTGATCCGCGGCTGATTTCGCTGCTGATCCGCGGCGGATGTCGCTGCGGATCCGCGGCGGATTTCGCTGCTGGTCCGCGGCTGATTTCGCTGCTGATCCGCTGCGGATCCGCGGCGAATTTCGCTGCTGATCCGCGGCGGATATCGCTGCTGATCCGCGGCTGATTTCGCTGCTGATCTGCTGCGGATCCGCGGCGGATTTCGCTGCTGATCCGCGGCGGATATCGCTGCTGATCCGCGGCTGATTTAGCTGCTGATCTGCTGCGGATCCGCGGCGGATTTCGCTGCTGATCCGCGGCGGATATCGCTGCTGATCCGCGGCTGATTTCGCTGCTGATCCGCGGCGGATATCGCTGCTGATCCGCGGCTGATTTCGCTGCTGATCCGCGGCGGATTTCGCTGCGGATCCGCGGCTGATTTCGCTGCTGATCCGCGGCGGATTTCGCTGCTGATCCGCGGCGGATTTCGCTGCTGATCCGCTGCTGATTTCGCTGCTGATCCGCTGCGGATCCGTGGCGGATTTCGCTGCTGATCCGCGGCGGATATCGCTGCTGATCCGCGGCTGATTTCGCTGCTGATCCGCGGCGGATATCGCTGCTGATCCGCGGCTGATTTCGCTGCTGATCCGCCGCGGATTTCGCTGTGGATCCGCGGCGGATTTCGCTGCTGATCCGCGGCGGATATCGCTGCTGATCCGCGGCTGATTTCGCTGCTGATCCGCGGCTGATTTCGCTGCTGATCCGCGGCGGATTTCGCTGCTGATCCGCGGCGGATATCGCTGCTGATCCGCGGCTGATTTCGCTGCTGATCCGCGGCGGATATCGCTGCTGATCCGCGGCTGATTTTGCTGCTGATCCGCTGCGGATTTTGCTGCTGATCCGCGGCGGATTTTGCTGCTGATCCGCGGCGGATTTTGCTGCTGATCCGCGGCGGATTTTGCTGCGGATCCGCGGCGGATTTTGCTGCTGATCCGCGGCTGATTTTGCTGCTGATCCGCGGCGGATTTTGCTGCTGATCTGCGACTCATTATGCTGCGGATCCGCGGCTGATTATCTGCTGATTCATCTGCGCTAGCGGGTATAGCATAACGCGATCGCGTTATGCTATACCGTTACCAGCCGGTCAACGCTACGTGTTGAACGGGCTGGTAAAACGCAATATGAACCCAGCCTTAGGGTTAGAACTAGGGTTAGCATTAGGGTTAAGGTTAGAATTACGGTTAGGGTTGGAATTTGGGTTAGGGTTGGAATTAGGCTTAGGGTTGGAATTGTAGTTAGGTTTATGGTTAGAGTTGGGATTAGGGTTAGGGGTGTGTTGGGGTTAGGGTTATGATTAGGGTTTTTATTAGGGTTAGGTGTGTGTAGGGGTTAGGGTTGGGGTTAGGGGTGTGTTGGGGTTAGGGTTGGAGTTAGAATTGAGGGGTTTCCACTATTTAGGCACATCAGGGGGTCTCCATACGCGACATGGCGCCACCATTGATTCCTGCAAATTTTGCGTTCAAAAAGTCAAACAGTGCTCCCTTTATTCCAAGCCCCGACGTATGCCCAAACAGTGGTTTATCCCAACATATGAGGTATCAGCGTACTCGGGAAAAATTGCACAACAACTTTGGGGGTTCTAATTTCTCCTGTTAACATTGGGAAAAAAAATTGGGGACTAAAAATTATTTTTGTGGAAAAAAAAAGATTTTATATTTTCACGGCTCTGCGTTATAAACTTCTGTGAAGGACTTGGAGATTCAAAGTGCTTATCACACATCTATAGGAGTTCCTTGGGGGATCTAGTTTCCAAAATGGGGTCACTTGTGGGGAGTTTCTACTGTTTAGGCACATCAGGGACTGCAAACGTAACATGACGCCCGAAGACCATTCCATCAAGTGGGCATTTCAAAACGTCACTACTTCCCATCCGAGCCCCGACGTGTGCCCATACAGTACTTTTCTCCCACATATGGGATATCAGCATACTCAAGACAAATTGGACAACAACTTTTGGGGTCTAATTTCTCATGTTACCCTTGGGAAAATAAAAAAATTGGGGACTAAAAGATCCTGATTGTGGAAAAAATATGATTTTTTTATTTTCATGCTCGGGCGTTATAAACTTCTGTGTAGCCCTTGGGGATTCAAAGTGCTCACCACACATCTAGATAAGTTCTTTGCAGGGTCTAGTTTCCAAAATGGGGTCACTTGTGGGGAGTTTATACTGTTTAGGCACATCAGGGGCTCTGCAAACGTAACAAGATGCCCGCAGACCATTCCATCAAGTCGGCATTTCAAAGCGTCTCTACATCCCTTCCGAGCCCTGACGTGTGCCCAAACAGTGGTTCCCCCCCACATATGGGGTACTAGCGTATTCAGGACAAACTGGACAACAACTTTTGGGGTCCATTTTCTCCTGTAACCATTGTGAAAATAAAAAATAGTGGGCTAAAAAATCATTTTTGAGAAAAAAAAATGTATTTTATTTTCACGGCTCTGCGTTATAAACTTCTGTGAAGCACCTGGGGGTTCAAAGTGCTCACTATGCATCTAGATAAGTTCCTTAGGGCGTCTAGTTTCCAAAATGGGGTCACTTGTGGGGGAGCTCCAATGTTTAGGCACACAGGAACTCTCCAAATGCGACATGGCAACCGCTAAATATTCCAGCATATTTTCCATTCAAAAAGTCAAATGGCGCTCCTTCCCTTCTGAGCCCTGCCGTGCGTCCAAACAGTGGTTTATGACCACATATGAGGTATCTGTGTACTCAGAAGAAATTGCCCAACAAATTTTAGGATCCAATTTATACTGTTGCCCATGTGAAAATGAAAAAAACTGAGGCTAAAAGAAAATTTTTGTGAAAAAAAAGTACTTTCTTTTTTTTACGGATCAATTTGTGAAGCACCTGGGGGTTCAAAGTGCTCACTATGCATCTAGATAAGTTCCTTAGGGGGTCTAGTTTCCAAAATGGGGTCACTTGTGGGGGAGCTCCAATGTTTAGGCACACAGGGACTCTCCAAATGCGACATGGCAACCGCTAAATATTCCAGCATATTTTCCATTCAAAAAGTCAAATGGCGCTCCTTCCCTTCTGAGCCCTGCCGTGCGCCCAAACAGTGGTTTATGACCACATATGAGGTATCTGTGTACTCTGGAGAAATTTCCCAACAAATTTTAGGATCCAATTTATACTGTTGCCCATGTGAAAATGAAAAAAACTGAGGCTAAAAGAAAATTTTTGTGAAAAAAAAGTACTTTCTTTTTTTACGGATCAATTTGTGAAGCACCTGGGTGTTCAAAGTGCTCACTATGCATCTAGATAAGTTCCTTAGGGGGTCTAGTTTCCAAAATGGGGTCACTTGTGGGGGAGCTCCAATGTTTAGGCACACAGGGACTCTCCAAATGCGACATGGCAACCGCTAAATATTCCAGCATATTTTCCATTCAAAAAGTCAAATGGCGCTCCTTCCCTTCTGAGCCCTGCCGTGCGCCCAAACAGTGGTTTATGACCACATATGAGGTATCTGTTGTAAGGTTCTGTGTATCTGTTTCTGAAACTCAGTTTGTTCGTCGGCCATTTTGCTTTCTGTTTTGCTGCAGCTATCTTGCCCTCAGTCAAAATGGAGTTTTCCAGCTTGCATGTTCCCGCCCTGATTCTCTCCGTTTGCTTCTTAAACAGCCACAGCTGAGCAATCAGTGCTTCAGAATCTAGCCTGCAGTGAACCTGTGTTCTGACTCCTGAAGCCTTGGACCTTGTACTCCAGCCATTCCTACTGAGGAACTCTGAAGCACTTGTGGACTCTGAACTCTGCTCTTGAGAGCCTCACGTTTGCATGGACTTGCGGTAACAGAGAAGATCTGAATCTGTTGTGGAGAGTTATTGCTGAGCTTAGATTACTCTGGCCTGCTGTGTCTCCTGCTTCTGTGTTTGCAACCTGTGTGTTTATTTTTGCCAATTTGTATGAAGCAATACAAGACTTTCTTTATCAACCTATGTCTCAAGTATTTTCATCGCACCCAAGCACAAGACGCTATATGAACTGTACCACATACATTACAAGATTCTGAAGCCAAACGTTAGTGTCTGCTGGGTCTGGAAAGGCTTGTCTGCTGTACTGTGGATATCGGATGTCCGGTTGTACTTTCTGTGATGACAGTGGTTGTGACTTCTCACAACCATTCCAGGTGAGCAATTCCCTTAAGTTTTTTTTTCTGCAGTGTTATCACAGGTAAACACTATTGTTTTTTTTTTTTCTCTTCTCTTTTTGTCTGCTGAAACTCTGGATATCAGATGTCTGGTTGAAAGCTTTCTGTGATGATAGTGGTTGTGACTTCTCACAACCATTCCAGGTGAGCAGTTCCCTTAAAGTTTTTTTCTTTCTTCAGTGTTGCCACAGGTGAACACTATTGTTTTTTTTTTTTTTTTTTTCTCCTCTTCTTCCAGTATCCTGTCTTAAAAGATCTGGAAAATGGAGGCCCGCATAAAGGAACTTTGCGGAGTGACTGATAATATCCTTGCAGATTTGCAGAATATAAAGACCCGTTTTACAAATCTTCAGGACCTAAATAATCACAATTTGCAAGTGGTTGGACAGACTACCCAGGATTTGCGAGCCAGGATTGAGGTTCTGGAGGGGCGAGTCCAGGCTCCTGCCGTGGCCCCGAGTTCTGGGATTCCCAAGTTGCCCCCTTTTCGTTTTGGTGGTGAACGTGAAAAATTCAGGGGATTTGTTAATCAATGCAATCTTTTTTTTTCTGCACATGCTTCACAATTTCCTACTGAACGATCTAAGGTGCTTACTATAATTATGTTGCTTACCAACAAGGCTTTGATGTGGGCAAACCCTCTGATTGAGACTGAGGATGATTGTTTGAATCACCTTGATGATTTTATTTCAGCCATGGGGCAGGTGTTTGATGACCCCAATCGAGGTGCAACAGCTGAAGCAGCCATGTTAGCTTTGCGCCAAGGTAAGCACTCGGTAGCTGAATATGCCTTGGATTTCAGGAGATGGGCCCTTGATACCACCTGGGACAATTCCGCCAAAAAATCTATTTTTCGAAAGGGGTTATCTCCACTGATTAAGGATGAACTTGCTCGTGCCGACCCTCCCACTGCGTTAGGTGACTTTATTAACTACTGCATCCGTATTGATACTCGTTTAACTGAACGCAGGCAAGAGAGATGGTTCGAAAGCAATCGTACTAACCTTTTCCTACCTTCCTCTCCAGCTAAGGAACCTTTGAATAGGATTACACGGGAACCTGAACCTGAACCCATGCAGGTAGACTCTTTACTACGACGGGTTAGTGATGCACGCAAGGAACATCGTTTTAAGGAGAATCTATGTTTTTATTGTGGTAAGTCAGGGCACTTTATTATTAACTGCCCCAGCCGTTCTCGCAAGACTACTGCAGCACTCATTCATTGTGAGTGTTGCGAGAGGGGATCTGTCAGGTCCGAGCCTCAGGCTCCAGAGAGATCTGCAGCAACAGATCTTGATTTCTCGGACTTAAACTCCGTTACCTCTGAGGACGTTGACTGTGTAAATGCTGCCATCTTTCAAGTTTCCTCAGCGGTGTCCCAGCTGAGTTGTAAAAAAAACAATTCTCACTGTTTTCTTTCCATCAAACTCTGGGTTGACTCAGCCTGGGTGTCTAGCTCTGCTATGATCGACTCAGGTGCAAGTGGAAATTTTATGGATGTCTCCTTTGCTCTGAAACAGGGAATACGTTCAGTGAAGAAGGCTACTCCAGTACAGATGGAAACTGTGGATGGCTCCCTGCTGACCTCTGGACCAGTGGATCAGGAAACAGAGCCTTTAAAGGTTCTTATGGGTAAAGATCATCAAGAGAAACTGTCCTTTATGCTTATCTCTTCTCCTCACTTTCCCATTATTCTAGGGCTACCATGGCTGCAGGCTCAGAATCCTACCATTAACTGGGAGACCAAGGAATTACACTTTCCAGAGAAACAGATCAGTCCAAAAATTTCAGCTTGCTCTGTTCCTAAAGGAACCATGTCAGTCCCTGAACTACCAGCTGTATACCAGGACTATGTGGATTTATGTGACAAGAAGAACGCTGACCAGCTTCCTCCTCACCGTCCATATGATTGTCCAATTGAGTTGTTGCCTGGAGCAGAGATACCTTTTGGTAAGATCTACCCCCTGGCGGGGCCCGAGCTGAAGGCTTTAAAAGAGTACATAGACGAAAATCTAGCCAAGGGCTTCATACGCCCCTCTTCATCTCCTGCAGGGGCACCCATATTCTTTGTAAAGAAGAAAGATGGATCCCTGAGACCATGCGTAGACTATAGGGAACTCAATAAGGTTACTATTAGAAACCGTTATCCATTGCCTTTAATCCCTGAGTTATTGGAGAGAGTGCGACATGCCAAAATTTTTTCTAAACTAGATCTTCGTGGGGCCTATAACTTAGTCCGTATTAGACCTGGGGATGAATGGAAGACTGCATTCAGGTCACGCTATGGACACTTTGAATATCTAGTTATGCCTTTTGGTCTGAGTACCGCCCCAGCCACTTTCCAAACACTTGGTGAATGACATCTTCAGGGATCTCCTGGATACATTCGTGGTAATTTATTTGGATGATATTTTAATTTTTTCTAACTCCACAGAGGAACATCATGGACATGTGAGAATGGTCTTGGAACGTCTAAGACAAAATCATCTTTACATCAAGCTTGAAAAGTGTGAATTCCATAAGACCGAAATTCAATTTCTGGGGTATGTACTGTCTACACAAGGAATTAGTATGGATGGAAGTAAAACCCAAGCCATCAATGATTGGCCAAGTCCTAGAAATGTGAAGGAGGTACAGCGCTTCATCGGGTTTGCAAACTTCTATAGACGTTTCATTAGAAATTTCTCTGAGGTAGTGTCACCTATCACCCAACTTACCCGGAAAGAGTCTAAGTTCTCCTGGACTCCCCAAGCCCAGGAAGCATTTTCCCGTCTAAAAGATAAATTTACCACTGCACCTATCTTAGTACATCCCAACCCAGAGCTTGCCTTCATAATAGAGGTGGATGCTTCAGACTGTGCCGTGGGAGCTATACTCTCTCAGAGAACAGGTGAGAAGAATGTCTTGCATCCCTGTGCCTTCTTTTCCCAGCAGTTGTCTTCGGCTGAGAAGAACTACGATGTGGGCAATAGAGAGTTGTTGGCCATTATTGCCGCCTTCAAAGAATGGAGACACCTTCTTCAAGGAGCTGCACAGCAAATAGTTGTTCTAACAGACCATCGTAATCTTGAGTTTATCAGGTCGGCTAAGTGCCTGACTCCTCGCCAGGCTCGCTGGAATCTTTTCTTAAACCAATTTAATTTTATTATTTCTTATAGACCAGGATCGCGCAATGGAAAGGCTGATGCACTCTCTAGGATTTACTCAGCAGAGACACGTCCAATTACTCCTCCTAAGACTATTCTTCCTGACTCTAGATTCCTAGGAGTGATTCATCATCAAGACCTAATTAAAGACATCAAGGAAGCATACCATGCGGATTCTTTTTTGGCTCAACCCCCAAGGGACGTAAGTCTTGTCTTTAAGAATGGTGTGTGGATTCTGGGACAACGTCTGTATATACCTGAAACAGTTAGATTGAGAGTATTGCAACTCATTCACGATTCCAAAATAGCCGGGCATAGAGGAATTCTAAAGACACAGGAATTTCTTTCTCGTTTCTTTTGGTGGCCCACTTGTAGGAAGGATGTTTTGGACTATGTCACTTCGTGTGAGGTTTGTGCAAGATGCAAAACACCTCGCTCTTCACCAACTGGTCTGTTACAGCCTCTTCCCACCCCGTCCCGCCCGTGGGGATCCATTTCTATGGACTTCATTGTGGAATTACCAACCTCTCAAGAGAAGAACACTATTCTAGTGGTGGTTGACCGTCTAACAAAGGCAGCTCATTTTATCCCTTGTGTCGGCTTACCCACTGCAAAACAGACATCAGATTTGATGATTAAAGATGTGTTTCGCTTACATGGAGTACCGGATGAGGTTATTTCGGATCGAGGGGTGCAATTCACTTCTAGGTTTTGGCAAAATTTCTGTGCAGCATTGGACATTAAAGTAAACCTTTCTTCTGCTTTTCATCCCCAGACTAATGGACAAACCGAACGAACCAATCAAACCCTGGAGCAGTATCTCCGCTGCTTTATCTGCCACCTACAGGATGATTGGGTGGATCTACTTCCATTGGCTGAGTTCTCTTACAACAACTCTCAGAGTGCCTCCACTAAACAGTCTCCTTTTTACTCTAATCTAGGTTATCATCCTAACATTCTACCACGATTTCCCATAGAGACGCCTTTGCCAGCAGTGGCTGAAAGAGTCACGACTTTACAGAAGAATATGGATCTTCTAAAGGAGAATCTGGAATCGGCTCAGGAAAGGTACAAGAAGGCAGCAGATAAATTTCGTAAACCTGCACCAGCTTTTAAGGTAGGAGACCTGGTCTGGCTGTCAACCAGAAATCTTAAGTTAAGGATTCCATCGTCTAAGTTGGGACATAAGTACATTGGACCCTATAAAATCAGTAAAATTATAAGTGCCGTTGCTTGTCGTCTTCAATTGCCCAGAACTATGAGAATCCACCCTGTCTTTCATGTATCACTACTAAAGGCTGCGACACCCAATACGTTTCCTGGACGTTCTTCTCCTTGCCCTGACCCAGTGCTAGTCGATGGTCAGGAGGAATTTGTGGTGGAAAGGATTTTAGATTCCAGGTTGTATAGAAATCAGTTACAATATCTGATTAAATGGCAGGGCTACCCAGTGGAGGACAACTCATGGGAGCCAGTCAATAACGTTAATGCTCCTCGCTTGCTCCATCAGTTTCATCAGAGGTACCCACACAAGCCTGGTCTGAGGTCATCCGGAGGTTGTCCCTAAGGGGGGAGTAATGTAAGGTTCTGTGTATCTGTTTCTGAAACTCAGTTTGTTCGTCGGCCATTTTGCTTTCTGTTTTGCTGCAGCTATCTTGCCCTCAGTCAAAATGGAGTTTTCCAGCTTGCATGTTCCCGCCCTGATTCTCTCCGTTTGCTTCTTAAACAGCCACAGCTGAGCAATCAGTGCTTCAGAATCTAGCCTGCAGTGAACCTGTGTTCTGACTCCTGAAGCCTTGGACCTTGTACTCCAGCCATTCCTACTGAGGAACTCTGAAGCACTTGTGGACTCTGAACTCTGCTCTTGAGAGCCTCACGTTTGCATGGACTTGCGGTAACAGAGAAGATCTGAATCTGTTGTGGAGAGTTATTGCTGAGCTTAGATTACTCTGGCCTGCTGTGTCTCCTGCTTCTGTGTTTGCAACCTGTGTGTTTATTTTTGCCAATTTGTATGAAGCAATACAAGACTTTCTTTATCAACCTATGTCTCAAGTATTTTCATCGCACCCAAGCACAAGACGCTATATGAACTGTACCACATACATTACATCTGTGTACTCAGGAGAAATTGCCCAACAAATTTTAGGATCCAATTTATACTGTTGCCCATGTGAAAATGAAAATAACTGAGGCTAAAAGAAAATTTTTGTGAAAAAAAAAAGTACTTTCTTTTATTTACGGATCAATTTGTGAAGCACCTGGGTGTTCAAAGTGCTCACTATGCATCTAGATAAGTTCCTTAGGGGGGCTAGTTTCCAAAATGGGGTCACTTGTGGGGGAGCTCCAATGTTTAGGCACACAGGGACTCTCCAAATGCGACATGGCAAGCGCTAAATATTCCAGCATATTTTCTATTCAAAAAGTCAAATGGCGCTCCTTCCCTTCTGAGCCCTGCCGTGCGCCCAAACAGTGGTTTATGACCACATATGAGGTATCTGTGTACTCAGGAGAAATTTCCCAACAAATTTTAGGATCCAATTTATACTGTTGCCCATGTGAAAATGAAAAAAACTGAGGCTAAAAGAAAATTTTTGTGAAAAAAAAGTACTTTCTTTTTTTTACAGATCAATTTGTGAAGCACCTGGGGGTTCAAAGTGATCACTATGCATCTAGATAAGTTCCTTAGGGGGTCTAGTTTCCAAAATGGGGTCACTTGTTGGGGAGCTCCAATGTTTAGGCACACAGGGACTCTCCAAATGTGACATGGCAACCGCTAAATATTCCAGCATATTTTCCATTCAAAAAGTCAAATGGCGCTCCTTCCCTTCTGACCCCTGCCGTGCGCCCATACAGTGGTTTATGACCACATATGAGGTATCTGTGTACTCAGGAGAAATTGCCCAACAAATTTTAGGATCCATTTTATCCTGATGCCCATGTAAAAATGAAAAAATTGATGCTAAAAGAAAATTTTTGTTGGAAAAATTAAAATGTCCATTTTTTCCTTCCACGTTGCTTTAGTTCCTGTGAAGCACTTGAAGGGTTAATATTCTTCTTGAATGTAGTTTTGAGTAGCTTGAGGGGTGCAGTTTTTAGAATGGTGTCACTTTTGGGTATTTTCTGCCATATAGACCCCTCAAAGTGACTTCAAATGTGAGGTGGTCCCTAAAAAAAATGGTTTTGTAAATTTTGCTGTAAAAATGAGAAATCGCTGGTCAACTTTTAACCCTTATAACTTCCTAACAAAAAAAAATGTTCCCAAAATTGTGCTGATGTAAAGTAGACATGTGGGAAATGTTATTTATTAACTATTTTGTGTCACATAACTCTCTGGTTTAACAGAATAAAAATTAAAAATTTGAAAATTACAAAATTTTCAGAATTTTCGCCAAATTTCCATTTTTTTCACAAATAAACGCAAAAATTATCGACCTAAATTTACCACTAACATGAAGCCCAATATGTCACGAAAAAACAATCTCAGAATCGCTAG
>JARQOD010008100.1:0-36850 GCA_033576555.1 Oophaga sylvatica
AAAAACTGCAATATGATTGTTACCCGTATAGTTATGATTCAAAATAGTGCTGACTTCTGGGTGCTAGTGTGTTCTATCCATAATACATAAGTACATTTTGCCAGTTGCCTCCCCCTGAAAAAAGGACGCACCCATTCTGCAGTATCAAAATAAGCTTGAAGACAATCTTGCCAATGGTTTTCCCCAAGACAGCAGTGACGCACACAGTTTCATCACAGTGATAGGCTTCCAACCACAGAAACGTAGAGTTGTCAATGCAAAAACTTTAGCAGCCTTGCAGCGCTGGAGTACTGTGTTCCAACCCCACCAAGGACAGCCTCTGCAAAGAGTTTGTATGTTCTAACAATGTATGCAAGGGTTTCCTCCCAGTACTTATTTTTCTAGCCACAACTCCAAAGACATACAGATAGTAAATTTCGATTGTGAGTCCCAATGGTGACAGTGGCAGTAATATCTGTAAATGTAAAGTGAATGTTGAATTAGAGGCGCTATATAAGTGATAAAAAATATTTGAAATTGATACTCAGCCACACTCAGATGGCAAAAATATCAGTTTCAAAGATAATATTGTCAGAAAAATGTAAGAATAGTAACATGGGTAGTTAACTCAATGGTGGTGGAGGACTGCCGGTCTCGGAGGCCTACCGCTACAGGCAACACACGTGAAGGAGACTCAACCAGGAGTCTACACATTTCGAAAAACGTAATGGCAGACACCAACAAAGTGACATCAATTTCACCACAGTAGAAATAGTATAATAGGGACTGACAAATCTTCCATTACAGTCAACCCAGCAGATGCACACCCAACCAGGATTGTTCACATTTCCAAAAATTAGTGGCAGACATCAACAAAGTGGCATCAATTTCACCACAGCAGAAATAGTATAATAGAGACCGACACATCGTCCACTACACCCAATTTAGCAGATGGACAGTTGGACACCTAACCAGGAGTGCTCACATTTCAAACAATTAGTGGCAGACACCACTAAAGTGGCATCAATTTCACAAGAGTAAAAACAGTATAATGGGAAGCGACATCTCTTCCACTACAGCCCAACCCAGCAGATGTACACCCAACCACAAGTGCACACATTTCCAAAAATTAGTTGGAGACACCAACAAAGTGGTATCAATTTCAAGAGAGTAGAAATAGTATAAAGGGACCGACGCATCTTCCACTACTGCTAACCCAGCAAATGGACACACAACCAAGAGTGTATACATTTCCAAAAATTAGTGGCAGACACCAATATAGTGGCATCAATTTCACCACCTACCCATTTAGACCTCGAACACCGAGCTTAATCCCCTTCCATTACGATCTCGCTTTTTCCCAGTTCCTGCTGCTCACATTGTGTGCTATGAGCATAGTATTAGCAAATAAAAATTAGATTTTCAGTGGCACTAAATGAGAGGGTGAAATATGGCGTGCTGAATCAAGTGACAGGTCCCCTACTGTATGACTTTAGTAACAGAAGAATTTTTTTGGGCCTGTCGATAAGTCCTGTATAAGATTGAGTAGATGCTCCAAACAATTTAAAAGTGACATGTCCCCTGCTGTATGATGTTAGTAACAGAAGAATTTTTTTGGGCCTGTCGATAAGGCCTGTATAAGATTGAGTGGATGCTCCAAGCAATTTAAAAGTCAAATGTCCCCTACTGTATGATGTTAGTAATAACAATTTTTTGGGGTGAGAATGGAAATGTACAACAGGATCAATAGCAGGGAGTCTATGGAAAGTACAAGATCCAGGATCCAGCCTACAACTATTACTCATCTACCCAACACCAATTACCAGAGAGCGTTTGATACTCATCAGAAAATAGGTGTAACAGATGCGTGTCTCAAGCTAGGTATAAAAGATGCCCGTGAGAAATTGGATGCCCAAGATGCACATAATCTAGAAGATAGGCTCAAAACAATTTCAAACTCAGATCTCGCCTGCTGTATCATGTTTGTAAAAAAAGTAAAATAAATTAATTTTAATGTGCAACAGCTATGCACACAGAACAATTTCAACGCCACTAAGTGAAAAAGTTGGATATAGCGGGCTGTATCTGTTACACCCAGTCCCAGCGCTGGCTCTGCACTCTGTTCGGCTCACTCACCCGTTCCTCTGCAGCAGTCTGTGCGTGGGCTGGGGTCTCATGTCCCATCTGCTCCACGGCGTCCTGTGTCCTCCTCCACTTCCTGGCACGCTGCTGGCAGGCCTCCTGATAGACGGCTTAGGACGCGAGGCCGCGCCCACCGCCTCTCTTAAAGGGGCAGCGTGCATTTTTTGAAATAGCTAATTAACCAATGGCTGCACACTCAGTACTATATCTGGTCACTCCACCATTAGGGGAGTGCCGGAGCAACGTGTTCTATCATTGCTACATCCGGTTCTGTTCCTGATCTGTCTGCGCTGCGTTTGCAGTCTCTGTGCTTCGCTGATACTGTTTGTCTCCTCAGATCATTGCTAACCCGTATCTGGCTAACCCGGACTATCTCAGCTATTACTGGCGCAAGTGTCATCCCGTTCCGCCATCAGCCATCCGTACCCATGGACCGTGACAAGGTCACTGAAGCCAGCCTGTTACCATCTATTCTGGACCAGGACCTTACCCTTCTCTGTCGAGAACCCTCCACGGACTCTGTAAACACCTGTTAACCTTTTGGTCCCTCTGGGACAGCTGCCACGTGTCTGGGGTCTAACTGGAGGTAGCACCTGTGTCCTCCGGGTATTCCATTCTGGTCCTGTTCGAGGGGCCTTACTACGGGTACCCGGGGCTCACTAGTTACGCCCCCTTCGGAGCCCCCCGGACCGTGGTCTAGAGGTTCCACATTTAAAAATAAAAACAAATGTGAACTTCACCACCTCTGCCTCCGCTTCCATTCGTTACAGATTGCTCCGGCCATGGAACCCGCTGGATCCCAGAAATCTCCGACCACGGACCTGTACCAGGAGGTGACCCGTTTGGGAGTTCAACAGGACAAGATCACGACTTATCTACGCAGCTTGTCTTCCCGCATGGATTCCTTGGGTTCCTCGTCTGCACCTGACTCTCCTATCAATACTCAGGTACCAGTTCCCATGACAAGTCAAGGTCCCCGTCTGGCGGCTCCTACCCGTTTCCAGGGTGATCCTACTCTGTGTCGGGGTTTTTTCAATCAGTGCACTCTACACTTCGAAATCTTGGGGCATATGTTTGCTTCTGACCGAGCCAAGGTGGGCTTCATCATGTCACACTTGGGAGGAGAGGCTCTCGCCTGGCTAAACCCGCTATGGGAGAGAGGGATCCGCTGGTTAACGATCTTCAATCTTTCCTAGAGGCTTTTCGCAGGACTTTCGATGAACCTGGTCGCACCACTTCAACTGCTTCAGCTCTGCTCCGCCTGCGCCAAGGTACTCTCACGGTAGCTCAGTATGCTGTTAAATTCCGCACCCTCTCGTCTGAATTATCGTGGAACAATGAGGCCCTGGTTGCAAACTTCTGGGAGGGCTTATCCGGAAGAATCAAGGATGAGCTGGCGGGACGGGACAGACCTACCCTCTTGGAGGAGTTGATATCTTTGGCAACCCGAATTGACCTGCATTTTCAGGAGCGTTCTATGGAGATCAAGCGGGACAAAAGGTCCTATCACCTGGACTCTA
Organism: Oophaga sylvatica; assembly: GCA_033576555.1. Classification (NCBI taxonomy): domain Eukaryota; kingdom Metazoa; phylum Chordata; class Amphibia; order Anura; family Dendrobatidae; genus Oophaga; species Oophaga sylvatica. Next base: position 3,642 of record JARQOD010008100.1, read on the forward strand.
GTTTGTATAAAACAGGTACCTCGCTTTCCTCCTCCGAGGCCATGGAGGTGGACCATGTAAGTTTGGCCACCCGCCGTCGGGAGTCACGTCGCAAGGAGGGAAGTTGTTACTACTGCGGTAGTTCTGAACATTTGATCCATCTCTGTCCTAAAAAGTCGGGAAACTCCAGTGCCTAGGTCCGGTAGGAGGGGCCAACCTAGGTAGAGAACAGTCCTCTCCCTCTTTACACATCTCAGTCTCCGTGTCCTATGGGGCAATAAAATTTTCCGAACATTGTCTACTGGATTCTGGAGCTGCAGGGAACTTCATCCAGCAGGCGGTTGTGGATCATTACCGCTTACCTGTCCAGCGTCTTCCTGATCCGTTACAGGTGTCCGCTGTGGATGGCAAACCCTGACCGAGCCCGTCCAGTTTCAAACCGAGTTGGTGGAACTCCGGGTAGGTCTAATGCATACTGAACTAATGCGTTTTTATGTATATCCCGGTTTATCCCATCCCATGCTCTTAGGTTTACCTTGGTTCCAGATGCATGAACCAGTCCTGAATTGGAAAACTGGAGAAGTTCTGCGTTGGGGAGATACCTGCATGAATCGTTGCTTAACCCGGATTCAACCTGCTTCGCCTCCTGTCCAGCCTGATACCCTGCCAGGGTTGCCTTCCGCCTATTGGTCCTTCTCTGACGTCTTTGGGAAAAAGAGGCTGAGAGACTACCTCCACACAGGTCGTATGACTGTCAGATAGAGCTTCTTCCTGGAGCATCTCTTCCCCGCGGGAGAGTGTATCCTCTTTCACAGGCAGAGACTCAGGCCATGTCGGACTACATCCAAGAGAATCTGGATAGAGGATTTATCCGAAAGTCATCGTCACCGGCAGGAGCTGGATTCTTCTTTGTGAAGAAGAAGGATGGATCCTTGCGGCCCTGCATTGACTATCGGGGTCTGAATCAGGTCACGGTAAAAAACAGGTATCCATTACCTCTTATTTCAGAGTTGTTTGATCGTCTCCGAGGGGCCAAGATCTTCACCAAATTGGACCTCAGAGGGGCCTACAATCTGATCCGAATTAGAGAGGGGACGAATGGAAAACAGCCTTCAACACCCGTGACGGCAACTATGAATACCTGGTAATGCCATTCGGCCTAAGCAATGCACCTGCGGTTTTTCAGGAATTTGTGAATGACATTTTCAGGGACTTGCTCTATACATGTGTCGTGGTTTACCTGGACGATATTTTGATTTTCTCTGCTGATTTAACGTCACACCGGCGGCAAGTACGCCAGGTCTTACAAAGACTCAGAGAGAACAGGCTATATGCCAAATATGAGAAATGCCTCTTTGAGCAGTCTTCTTTGCCTTTCCTTGGGTACATTGTATCTTCCACAGGATTAAAGATGGATCCGGAGAAGTTGTCTGCAGTTCTCAACTGGCCTCGTCCGTCTGGGCTAAAAGCCATACAAAGGTTCCTAGGGTTCGCCAATTACTACCGGCAATTTATTCCACACTTTTCCACCCGAGTGGCTCCAATCACAGCCTTAACCAGGAAAGGCGTAAACTCTAAGGAATGGTCCTCCGAGGCAGAAGAGGCCTTTGTTTCTCTAAAAAAAGCTTTTGCTTCCGCACCCGTTCTCCATCGTCCTAATTCAAGTGAGCAATTTTTTCTTGAGGTTGATGCTTCTTCCATAGGTGCAGGTGCAGTTCTGACCCAGAAGTCGTCTACCGGGCGGATGGTCTCGTGTGGTTTTTTCTCCAAGGTTTTTTCTCCTGCAGAGAGGAACTACTCTGTCGGTGATCGCGAACTGTTGGCCATCAAATTGGCTCTGCAAGAATGGAGACATCTTCTTGAAGGAGCTCATCACCAGGTAATCATATTCACGACCATAAAAACCTTGCCTATCTCCAAACTGCTTTAAGACTGAATCCCCGTCAGGCCCGTTGGGCATTATTTTTTGCCCGTTTCAATTTTGTACTTTCATTTTCGTCCAGCTGACAAAAACATCAAGGCAGACGCACTCTCTAGAGCCTTCTTGCCCCCTGAACTGGAGGAAGAACCTCAGCACATTATTGAACCTTCTAAGTTAGTCTCTGTTGCCTCCACTGATCTGGCCCGGCTTCCTCCTGGGAAGACTTTTGTGTCTGCTTCTGATCGTACCCGTGTTCTGCTGCTGGGGTCATTCCTCTAAGTTGGCTGGCCATGCTGGTCAGAAAAAGACTAGTGTTGAGCGATACGATACTGCAAATATCGGGTATCGGCCAATATTAGCTGTATCGGGCTTTCGATTCCAAGTACCGATATTTTCGTCATATCGGATACCGGAATCGGATTTGTCACTGTCACTGTGAGTGTCCGTCGGTCGGGTCTGTCAGGAGTCAGCGGCACTTACCTGGCAGAAGATCTCCGGCGGTCACGTCCTGGACTGCTTGATGGCCGCCATTATCTTCTCCCTGGCGGTCACATGCAGTTTTTCGCGATAACTGCAGTGACTGCAGGGTAATCCCGGCCGTAAACCAGTCCGATGACGTCACCGCCGGGGAAGCAGGTAATCAGCTGTGCTGCGCCGGGATGACAGCTCTGCCTGTCATTCTGATGTAGCAGAGCTGGATCGTTGTGGGACACTCGTTACTATGGACTGCGTCGGACAGGTGGTATACTGCTGTTTTTTTTTTTCATTTTTTTACAGGAGATCGATGGCGTCGCAGGATGAGACTGTAATAAAAGTAATGAAAACTGTGTTGTGTTTTTTATTAAATTAAAAAACTTTTTTATGAACATTCACCCGTCCGGGTACATCAACAATTTAACTATTTACATACAGGGACCCTGTCCGGGTTATTTATAATTCTTTGGCAGGGGTGTTCCAGGTACCACCTGGTACTCTTCTGATGCTTGCCAAACATCCGAGACACCAAGGACCACCAGGACCTGATGACGTCGTGTGGCCTGTACAGTCAAGTCGTGACCGCTATCTGTGTCTGTGTGGCCACCTCTTTCATCTCCCTCCGGATCTGGAGCCCTATGTCCCGGACTGAACGAACCCCAGGGGGCCTAACAGGCGCCGGGTACGGGCCAGCTATCATTATCATGTCCATAGCTGGGGCTGCTGAGGAGACCACTGAGGGAGGCTGGGGAGATTTACGGCGTGGGGTGGGCACTTGTGCAGAGGCCTGGATGTGGGAGGCTGAAGGCTCCGAGGGTCTCACAGGTTCCTGACACTCTGGGGAGTAGGGGTCGCACCTGGTAACATTTAGGGCGTACCATCCATTGTAACCCCAGTGTCGGGTGTAAGTCACCAAGTCTCCTGGCAACAGGTCCCTCCCCGGGTGTCCTTCTGGGAGGTGAGTCTCCACGTCCCGCCGGGTCACAAACACTTCTAAATAAAGTCCAGGCTCCTGGATGAAGCCCCAACCACCTTTTAACTTAAAGTTCCGTACTGCACCCTTACGCCGCGGCTCCCACAGGGTTCCTTTATCTTTTCTCATCCGGTCCTTATCTGCCCGGTCCTTCTCCAGGTGACGTTGCCGAAGCTTTTGGGATTCTCGCTGCTCCCTTTGTCGCTCTGCTTCCCGCTCCCGACGTCTCCACTCTTCCTCCTGACGCCGGTTGTAATTCTCCTCCACCAGCATCTCCATGTCTCCACCATCAAACTGCAGCTTACGATGTCCGGTTTGCGGCAGCTCTCCTGGCGCCCGACAGTCCTGGCGGCGCTCACCTGCGGAGGAAGCAGCCGGCTCTGGAACAGATGACAGTCGGGGCTCCGGTACAGACAGGTAGACCTCTGGTGCCTGCGCGGCCTCCTCCATGAGGACGGGTGTCGCTTCTTCTGCCTCAGCGACGGGGGCAGACAGCGGGATCTGGGGTGCTGCAGGTGCAGCGTTTTTTGCAGGAACGGGTGCCTCCACTGCGACAACGTCAACTGGATCACATTGCAAGGGCTGGGATGCCCGCACGGACTCCTCTACTAGAACGGGTGCCTCACCTTCCGGTACAGACACTTCAGGTAAGAGGGATTGGCGCCGCTCCAAGTTTAGTTTTAGGGCACACCAGCTGGCTTCCATCCTGGCGACCTCCTCCCGGTGCCGGGCCAGGCCTCTTAGGGTATCCTCCGCTTCTTGCAGCGTAGGAGGGTTTCCAGGCCAGGTGCCCAACGGTGGTTCCGTGGCGATCGGGTCGCTTCCGTGGGGGGAGAGCTCTGACTGCTCCATCCCTTCACACTTCTGCTCGTGTCCATTAGCCATCTCTGCCAAGTCACATGTGTCATTAGCATCTGGAGAGGGCCCCTCTTTTGTAGTGAGGCGGGACCTTCGTGTTAGTTTCCGCACACTGAGGAGGATGAGGAGGCGGAACTGAAGAGCTGTGGGGCACGATCTTACATTGCAGTAACATTTAGAGTGGTCGGCCATCGTTTTCGCGCCACTGAGTGAGTGTACCCCACGAAGAGCACGCCCTTCTTCTTCACCAGTGCCTCGTCGTGACGCAGATATGGCGGAAAAATGGCAAATACATTCTCTGATGATTTTAGCAATTCTCAAGCACAAAACCAGTTCAATTCAGGCACACAGGACTCGCTTATAGCGAGCTACAGAATCCTGTTCGTGACGCCCAAGTTGAGTCGCACAGAGCCAGAGGTTTTGGGGGTACTCGGCACCGAGCCCGTCGACTTCTATGGGGTATGTCACGGCTTTACCCGGCAATTGAATCAGAGTCTATTTTACTATGTAGAAGTGTATAAACTATAAATATATGTATATATATATGTCACAATGACATGTATATATATATATATATATATATATATGTATTCTATGTGTGTATATTTTGTGTTTACAACGAAAGAAAGGGTTTTTTTTTGTTGCGATATTTTGTTCCCATAGACTTACATGGGACTTCCGGTATCGGAATCGGATATCGACGATATTTAGTGATATCGGCGATACCATTCCGATCCGATATTTTTAGATATCGAGCAGTATCGCTCAACACTAAAAAAGACGCAGCAACTCATCTCCCGTTATTACTGGTGGCCTACCATGGGCAAGGATATCCAGGAGTTCGTTTCAGCCTGTCCTTCATGTGCCCGTAACAAAACTTTTAAACATCTACCAGCTGGCAGACTTCTACCTCTTCCGATTTCGTCTGCTCCCTGGCAGCACATTGCGATGGATTTCATCACGGATCTTCCCATTTCTTCTGGCTGCTCAGTGGTATGGGTTGTGGTGGACCGCTTCTCTAAAATGGCTCACTTCGTTCCGCTATCTGGTCTCCCGTCTGCTCCAGAACTGGCCGCTCACTTCATTCAGCACATCTTCCGTCTACATGGATTTCCTCTCCACATCGTGTCCGACAGGGGCGTCCAGTTCACTTCTAAGTTCTGGAGAGGACTCTGTAAAATGGTAAAAATTTAACTAGACTTTTCTTTGCATATCATCCCCAGTCTAATGGGCAAGTGGAGAGGATCAATCAAATCTTGGCTGGATACCTGCGTCAGTTCGTCAACGCTCATCATAATGACTGTGTAGAATTACTGCCCTGGGCGGAATTCTCCTACAACAATCAAGTAAGTGAATCTTCTGCAAAGTCTCCCTTTCAGATTGTGTTTGGACTGCAACCTGGAATTCCTCTTCCTGTTTCGGGAGTATCTGATGTTCCGGCAGTCGATATCTTGTCTAAAAATTTCTCGGACATTTGGAGTGAGACCAGGACGGCTTTGGAGAAAGCTTCCCAACGTATGAAGACGCATGCGGACAAAAGACGTTTGGAGGCTCCCATCTTTCGTCCAGGAGACAAGGTATGGCTCTCCTCCAAGTACATCCGTCTGAAGTTACTATCGTACAAATTGGGTCTTCGTTTCATTGGTCCCTTTGAAGTCTTGAGACAAATCAACCCGGTCTCTTACAAGCTGAAATTGCCTAATTCTCTACGTGTACCTAACTCCTTTCATGCTTCTCTCCTCAAACCAGTAGTGTTGAGTTCCTTCTTTAAGGACCCGGGTACCACTCCGATCCGGTCTCTGAGAATGATGTTTTTGAGGTAAAACATATCTTGGCCTCTAAGAGAGTAAGAGGTAGGATCTATTACCTGGTGGACTGAGGGGTTTTGGTCCTGAGGAGAGGTCTTGGGAGCCTGAGGAGAACATCCAGGCTCCTCTTCTTCTTAAAAGATTTCACGCAGGCTTGAAAAAGAGGGGGGTAAAGAGGGGGATACTGTTACACCCGGTCCCAGCGCTGGCTCTGCACTCTGTTCGGCTCACTCACCCGTTCCTCTGCAGCAGTCTGTGCGTGGGCTGGGGTCTCATGTCCCATCTGCTCCACGGCGTCCTGTGTCCTCCTCCACTTCCTGGCACACTGCTGGCAGGCCTCCTGATAGACGGCTTAGGACGCGAGGCCGCGCCCACCGCCTCTCTTAAAGGGGCAGCGTGCATTTTTTGTAATAGCTAATTAACCAATGGCTGCACACTCAGTACTATATCTGGTCACTCCACCATTAGGGGAGTGCCGGAGCAACGTGTTCTATCATTGCTACATCCGGTTCTGTTCCTGATCTGTCTGCGCTGCGTTTGCAGTCTCTGTGCTTCGCTGATACTGTTTGTCTCCTCAGATAATTGCTAACCCGTATCTGGCTAACCCGGACTATCTCAGCTATTACTGGCGCAAGTGTCATCCCGTTCGCCATCAGCCATCCGTACCCGTGGACCGTGAAAAGGTCACTGAAGCCAGCCTGTTACCATCTATTCTGGACCAGGACCTTACCCTTCTCTGTCGAGAACCCTCCACGGACTCTGTAAACACCTGTTAACCTTTTGGTCCCTCTGGGACAGCTGCCACGTGTCTGGGGTCTAACTGGAGGTAGCACCTGTGTCCTCCGGGTATTCCATTCTGGTCCTGTTCGAGGGGCCTTACTACGGGTACCCGGGGCTCACTAATTACGCTCCCTTCGGAGCCCCCCAGACCGTGGTCTAGAGGTTCCACATTTAAAAATAAAAACGAATGTGAACTTCACCACCTCTGCCTCCGCTTCCATTCGTTACAGTATCACATTCAGCAACAAAAAAAAATATATTTTTTTTAAATGCACATTAGGTCTGCAGACAGGTTCATATCACCGCCACAACATGACAATGTGGGATACTGCAAGCTGTATCACATTCAGCAACAGAAAAAATTAAAAATTTTTTTAATGTGTGTTAGGTCTGCTGACAGGTTCATATCACCGCCACAACATAACAATGTGGGATACGGCGAGCTGTATCACATTCAGCAACAGAAAAAAATTCGAATTTTCTTTAAATGCATGTTAGGTCTGCAGACATGTTCATATCACCGCCACAGCATGACAATGTGGGATACGGCGGGCTGTATCTCATTCAGCAAAAGAAAATATTCAAATTGTTTTTTAATGCGTGTTAGGTCTGCAGACAGGTTCATATCACAGCCACAATATGACAATGTGGGATACGGAGGGCTGTTTCACATTTAGCAACAGAAAAAATTCTAATTTTTTTTGATGTGCCTTAGGTCTGCAGTTTCATACCACCACAGCAAAAAATGACAAGGTGGGATACAGCAGGCTTTTACACATTTAGCTACTGAAAAATATTATTTAGAATGATATACTTGTGCAAGGAGCACAATAGAAGCTGTGCACAACACACTGCTGATGGCTTTGTCTGTAGACCTCAGTAATGGCCAAAAAAAAAAAATTCCGGAAGGTAAAGTTTACAGCCACACAGGACACTATCTAGCTACACTATCTGACTGATATGCAACCACCTATCTAACTAGCTAAAATCTTGCTGTTAACATTGGCAGCTTCAGGAGCAGCCACTCTGCGCTGTTACAATGTCAAAAAGGCGGTAAAACAAGATGTCCACAATTTATATGGAGAGAACATGTGATTTCACCAGCCAGTTACACAAGCCGTTGTGTCAGGACATTGTGGGTGTTTCCTGCCCCCTGATTGGCTAGCCGCAATGTGCACACATAAAGTTAGGGAAAAAAAAGACTACTATGCTGTGCTTACAAGAACTCTGCGCCTTTGAGCTCTGTAAACCCCCTCCCCTCATCAAACATGTGCCAAACGCTCATGATACACTATCATTATCGTTCCTAAAGTGCTGAAAATATTTTTGTGGCAACGCAAATATTTTCCCGCATTTTACCAAATGTTACCGATTTTTACCGATTTTATAAAATTTTGCTCGGGTTTCCGATTGCGGATCCGAATGTGCCATATTTGTAACATCCGAATTTATGTTTGGCGATCAAACGATACATTGTAGAGTGGGGATAAGGAAGAAAACAAAACATATGACACCAAGTGTTAATGTACATGCAAAACAGTGTGTGGATAACCAGAATGGAGTATAAGGACACAAAGATACAAGTAGAACTTATATAATGGTACAAGTCTCATCGAAGGAAAGTTAAATTGCATTACAATAGGGCAACATATTTATTATAATAAAGAAACATGCCATATTGTTAGGAAACATGATAACCTTCTCTTAGCAGTATATGAAACACATCTCATTAAGCTGATTAATTGTGGAGAGGACACAGTTTTGTGGAAAAGTGTTTGCCCCCTTCCTGATTTCCTATTCTTTTGCATGTTTGTCACATGTAAATGTTGCTGATCACAAAACAAATTTAAATATTATACAAAGATAACACAAGTAAACACAAAATGCAGATTTTAAATTAAGGTCTTTTTATTAAAGGAAAAAGAAATCCAAACCTACAGGGCCCGGTGTGAAAAAGTGATTGCCCCTAAATCTAATAACTGGTTGGGCCACTCTCGGCAGCAACAATAGCAAGTGTTTGCGACGAGTGATTGGCGAACCTCTGGATGTTCGAGTCGAGTGGGTTAGGCCTGTAAAGTTTAAAAAAGTTCTGCTTGGGTACCAGAACAACACCCAAACCTGAATCTGGACCCCATCACCAGAATGGTGAGCTCCGAACTCCTTTGCTTACCACGGTATTATTACCGCCGGTCAGAGAGCTGCGGTTCCCGCGCTTTCAGACGACAGCATGAGCCAGCAGCTGTGACCAGTGGCTCTGATTGGCGATAACATTATTACCGCCAGTCAAAGCGCCAGCAGCTGTGACATAGAATTGGTCACAGAGGCATCGTCTGATGAAAGAGTACTACTCCCATCAGCTTACATCTGCTGCTGCTAATAATATTGAGATCAGGCACAGCTGAAGGGAGTTTTCATCAGCCAACGCCTGCACTAAAAATAAGTAAATAAAAAAATGAGGTGGGGTATTTCTATATTTGATAGCTTTATAATGGCTGGTTATCAAATATAGAAAGGTCCCCACACCATTTTTTTAAATTATTTAAATAATTTAAAAAAAAAATGGCAAGGTGTTCCCCCCATTTTTGAGAACCAGCAAAGCTAAAGCGGACAGCTGGGGTGGTATTCTCAGGCTGGTAAGGGGTCCTGGATATTGGCCCCCCAGCCTAAAAGTAGCAGCCCGCGGCTGCCCCAGAAAAGGCGCATCTGTTAGGTGCGCCAATTCTGGCTCTTTGCCCAACTCTTCCCACTTGCTCTTTGGCAGTGGCAAGTGGGGTTCATATTTGTGTGGTTGATGTCACCTTTGTATTCTCAGGTTATCTCAAGCCCAGCAGTTTGTAATGGAGAGACTTCTATAAGATTACTAGTCATTACTAAGCCCATAGTCATATTGTAAATAAGCACACAGCCAGAATAAAGTCCTTTACTTGAAATAAAAATACACAAAGTTTTACAAATGTATTTAAAAATAACAAACATAGTTAGGCTCACCTTATGCCCATTCTATTGAAGCCCTGGTCCCCTGTAAAAAAATAACATAAAATAATAAGCAAAAAAAATACTCACCTAATGCCCATTTCATTCGGTGTTCAGGGTCTGTACCCAAACAGCAGGTGTTTGGTATGGACCTCAAACTTTAATGTTTAGATTCGCCTGTTATGAATGTGCTAGAGATGGTTTCTGAGCAGAGGCTCCCTCTGGTGGTTACGACAGTACTGAACCTTTCAGCGAGGAATGGCAATCTGGGATCACGGACTGGTCTGATATAAGGGAGGTTCCCTCCCATGATGGTTGCCGGTGATCAATTGTTCTTGTCTCAATTGTGGTTCCTGGTTCTTTTGGAAGTTTGCTGAGTCTTGCCTGCATCTTCTACTATCAGATAAGATATTTTCTGCTTTTATTTTTGTGCTTGCTTTTTGCATAGTTCCCTGCACTTCTGTGGAGGTCAGCCAGGTCCCCTCCGGGGCTTGTGCTCCTCTCAGTTTATCTGAAGCCACTGTTATTTGTTCATTTACTTTTTCCTGGTTTTTCAGTGGCTGCAGCTTAGTTTTGTTACGCCAGAGATCTGATTAAGGTGGTAGAGATCGTGTGATCTCAGGTGTTTTTGCAATCAGAAGAGTTGGTATTTTTTAGGGTTTTTTTTTGGATTGCAGCGAGAATCCTTTCCTGTACTTTTCTGTCTAGACAGATTGGGCCCCAGCGTTTGCTCATTCTATTTTCTGTCTGTGTCCGTGCTTCTTCTTGTCTAACTGCCATTACATGTTTGGGGGCTTCCTATTTTCTTTGGGGATTTCTCCGGTGCAGATAGCTTTCCTCTTTCTGCCTTTAGGTGTAGTTATCTCTCAGGCTGTGACGAGGCATCTAGGATCAACGTAGGAACGCTCCATGGCTACCTCTAGTTGTGTGGTTAGTTCAGGTTACTACAATCCAATAGGTTCCAGCCTCTCTGGTGTATTGCCGTATTTGCTTTTTCTCCTCAGCTACCAAAACACAACAGTATCACCTGCCAAAACTGAAAATTATATGGTACTCACAGAAGGGAAAAATAGTGTGGAAAGAAAAAAAAAAAAGTTGTCAGAGATTTTTTTTTCCTGTTTGTTGCATTTTTTCCCTCTTTTTCTCTGGGTGCTGAGGAGAATTTTTTTTTTCTCTCAATGGAGCTTGCACAGTTGTCTGGCCGTGTGGATCAGCTTGTCACTGAGGTTCGGAGTGTTGCTACCTATCTTGCTAGGTTGCCGGTTGTGGAACCTAGGATTCCCATGCCAGATTTGTTTTTGGGGGATCGGCCTAAATTTCTGAATTTCAAAAATAACTGTAAGTTGTTTTTTGCCTTAAAGCCTAAGTCCTCAGGGAACGCAGCACAGCAGGTTCAAATTGTCATCTTTCTCCTGCGCGGCGACCCTCAGGATTGGGCTTTTTCCCTGACACCTGGGGATCCTGTTTTGAATAATATTGATGTATTTTTTCAGGCTCTGGGGGTATTGTACGATGAACCTAATGTCACTGATCAAGCTGAAAAAACCTTTGTTGGCATTAAATCAGGGTCTTGAAGACGCTGAGTTGTACTGTCAGAAATTCCGAAAGTGGGCAGTCCTGACCAAATGGAATGATGATGCTTTGGCAGCCTTTTTTCGGAAGGGGCTATCAGAGAATGTAAAGGATGTTATGGTGGGATGCGTGAGATAGTGTTGCCTTGTGAGCCAGCTTCTGAGCCCATGCAGTGTGATAAAGTGACTTCTGGGGCACAGCATCATGAGTTTCGAAAGCGCAATGGGTTATGTTTCTACTATGGTGATGCCTCTCATGCCATTTCAGTCTACCCTAAGCGGGGAACACGTTTTGCACGCTCAGTTGTCTTGGGTAGTGTTCAGACTAAATTTCTGTTGACTGTTACCCTGATTTGCTCCTTGTCCACATTTTCTGCTAAGGCTTTTGTTGATTCAGGAGCAGCTATTAACCTGATGGATTTTGACTTTGCCAAACGTTGTGTGTTGTGAATGGACTTGAAATGAGTTCTGAGCAGAGGCTCCCTCTGGTGGTTACAAGCGGTACTGGACTGTCCAGTGAAGATTGTGAGGAGTGGGAATCAGGTGTTACTGACTGGTCTTATATAAGGGAGTCGCCTTCCCATCAGGGTTGCCGGTGATCAATTGTTCTGGTCTCAATCCTTGAGTCCTGTTTCCTTTGTAGCCTGCTGTGTCGTGTCTGCATCTCCTGCTAACAGATAAGACATTTTCTTCTTTTTGTTTTTGTGCTTGATTTTTGCATTTTGTCCTGAACTTCTGTGGGGGCCTTCAGGGTCCCCTCCGGGGGCTTTTGCCCTCTCAGTTTAGTTCTGCCACTGATGTTTGTACTTTTGCTTTTTCCAGTTTTTTCAGTGGCTGCTGTTTTGATTTTGTTACACCAGAGAACTAATTTAGGTGGTAGAGGTCGTGTGATCTCAGGTGATTTTGAAATTAGTAGAGTTGGTGCTTTTCAGGGTTTTTTGGGATTGCAGTAAGTGCCCTTCCTATCCTTTTCTATTTAGGTAGTTTGGGCCCCAACGTTTGCTCATACTATTTTCTGTCTGTGTCAGTATTTCATCTTGTCTAACCGCCATTACATGTTTGGGGGCTTTCTATGTTCTTTGAGGATCTGCTCCGGGGCAGATAGCTTTCCTCTTTCTATCTTTAGGTGTAGTTAGTTTCTCAGGCTGTGACGAGGCGTCTAGGACCAACGTAGGAACGCTCCACGACTGCCTCTGGTTGTGGTGGTTAGTCAGGGTACTGCAATCTCATAGATTCCAACTTCTCTGGTGTATTGCCTTTTTTACCTGCACTCCTCAGCTACCGAAACATAACAGTATCACCGGCCAAAAAATTGAAAATTGTATGGTACTCACAGAAGGGAAAAAATATTGTGAAAGAAAAAAGGTTGTCAGAGTTGTCAGATATATTTTTCTGTTTGTTGCATTTTTTTTTCCCTCTGTATCTCTGGGTGCTGGGGAGGATTTTTTTTTCTCTCAATGGAGTTTGCACAGTTGTCTGGCCATGTGGATCAGCTTGCCACTGAGGTTCGGAGTATTGCTGCCTATCTTGCTAGGTTGCCTGTTGTGGAACCTAGGATTCCCATGCCAGATTTGTTTTTAGGGGATCGAGCTAAGTTTCAGAATTTCAAAAATAATTGTAAATTGTTTTTTGCCTTAAAATCTAAGTCCTCAGGGAACGCAGCGAAGCAGGTTCAAATTGTCATCTCTCTCCTGCGCGGCGATCCTCAGGATTGGGCTTTTTCCCTGACACCTGGGGATCCTGTTTTGAGTGATGTTGATGCATTTTTTCAGGCTTTGGGGTTATTGTACGATGAGCCTAATGTCACTGATCAAGCTGAAAAAGCCTTGTTGGCATTAAATCAGGGTCTTGATGACGCTAAGTTATACTGTCAGAGATTCCGTAGGTGGGCAGTCCTGACCAAGTGGAATGACGACGCTTTGGCGGCCCTTTTTCGGAAGGGTCTGTCAGATAATGTAAAGGATGTTATGGTGGGATTCTCTGTCCCCTCTGGTCTCAATGATTCTATGTCATTAGCGATTCAAATTGACAGACGTTTGCGTGAGCGGAGAAGTATGCGTGGAATGGTGTTGCCTTGTGAACCTGCTTCTGAACCCATGCAGTGTGATAGAGTGGTGTCTGGGGCACAGCGTCATGAGTTTCGAAAGCGCAATGGGTTATGTTTCTACTGTGGTGATGCCTCTCATGCTATTTCAGTCTGCCCTAAGCGAGGAAGACGTTTTGCACGCTCAGTTGTCTTGGGTAGTGTTCAGACTAAGTTTTTATTAACTGTCACTCTGATATGCTCTCTGTCGTCATTTTCTGCTCAGGCTTTCGTTGATTCTGGAGCAGCTATTAACCTGATGGATTATGATTTTGCTAAACGTTGTGGGTTTCCCTTGATACCCCTACAGAAGTCTACTCCCCTACTGGGGATCGATTCTACCCCTTTGGCTGAGAATAAACCTCAGTTCTCTACTCAGGTGATAATGAGGGTTGAACCTGATCATCAGGAGTGCTGTAAATTTTTGGTTCTGTATAATCTGCATGATATTATCGTACTGGGCTTCCCTTGGTTGCAGTCTCATAATCCTGTTTTGGATTGGAAATCTGTGTCTGTAACCAGTTGGGGCTGCCAATGTGTTAATACCAACACTCCTGTTTTTTCTGCCTCCCCCAGGCTCAGGATGTTCCTGACTTTTTGATTGATTTTTCTGATGTGTTTAGCGAAAGTAAATCTGCATCCTTGCCTCCCCATAGGAGCTATGACTGCGCTATTGAATTAGTGCCTGGTAGTAAATTCCCTAAAGGTCGCCTTTTTAACTTGTCTGTACCTGAACATGACGCTATGCGGTCTTATATCAAGGAATCATTGGAGAAGGGTCATATCAGACCATCCTCTTCACCCTTAGGTGCCGTTTTTTTCTTTGTGGCCAAAAAGGATGGTTCATTAAGGCCGTGTATTGATTATCGTCTTTTGAACAATATTACTGTAAAATATCAATACCCGTTACCTTTGATTTCTGACCTGTTTTCCAGGGTGAAAAACGCTACTTGGTTTACCAAGCTTGACCTCAGGGGGGCATATAACCTTATTCGCATTAAGCACGGGGATGAATGGAAGACGGCATTCAATACCCCTGAGGGGCATTTTGAGTACCTTGTGATGCCCTTTGGGCTCACTAATGCTCCTTCTGTCTTCCAGTCCTTCATGAATGACATTTTCAGGGATTTTGTGGATAAATTTCTGATTGTTTATTTGGATGATATCTTGATTTTTTCTAATGACTGGGACTCTCATGTGAAACATGTTCGAACTGTATTCCAGATTTTGAGAGAGAATGCTCTGTATGTGACGGGATTAAAGTGTCTTTTTGGCGTACAGAGGATCTCATTTCTGGGATTCATTTTGTCCCCATCTGTTATTGAAATGGACCCGGTCAAGGTTCAGGCCATCTGTGATTGGGTCCAACCTACTTCATTAAAGGCTCTTCAGAGATTTTTGGGTTTTGCCAATTTTTATCGTAAATTTATTGGTAATTTCTCCGGTATTGTTAAACCATTGACTGATTTGACCAAAAAGGGTTCTGATGTGGTGAATTGGCCTCCTGAGGCAGTTTCTGCGTTTCAGGAACTTAAGCAGAGATTCACTTCTGCTCCTGTTCAACGGCAGCCTGATGTTTCTCTACCATTTCAAGTGGAGGTTGATGCCTTTGAAATTGGTGCAGGTGCCGTTTTGTCCCAAAGAGATCCAAAGACCTCTAAGAGTAACCCTTGTGCCTTTTTCTCTCGAAAATTTTCTCCAACTGAACTTAATTATGACGTGGGTAATCGAGAGTTATTGGCCATGAAGTGGGCCTTTGAAGAGTGGAGACATTGGCTGGAAGGAGCCAAACATCAGTTGGAGGTCCTCACGGACCATAAGAATCTGGTTTATCTCGAATCAGCCAAGTGACTTAATCCTAGACAGGCCAGGTGGGCCTTGTTTTTCACACGTTTTAATTTTGTGGTTTATTTTCTTCCTGGCACTAAGAATGTTAAGGAAAATGCCCTCTCAAGGAGTTTCTTTGCGGACTCTCCTGAGTTATCTGATCCTACTGTTATTTTGAAAGAGGGTGTAGTTCTTTCCGCCATCTCGCCCAATTTGAGACTGGCTCTGGAAGAGTGTCAGGAGGATAAATCTGAGCGCTGCCCTATTGGGAAATTGTTTGTCCCAGACCAGTGGAAGAAGAGTGTGATGTCTGAGATTCATTTTTTCCGCGTTGGCTGGTCATACCGGGATTTTTGGTACCAGAGACTTGGTGAGTCGGTCCTTTTGGTGGCCTTACTTTGTCTCGTGACGTCAG
Source organism: Oophaga sylvatica (assembly GCA_033576555.1). Taxonomy (NCBI): domain Eukaryota; kingdom Metazoa; phylum Chordata; class Amphibia; order Anura; family Dendrobatidae; genus Oophaga; species Oophaga sylvatica. Next base: position 19,304 of record JARQOD010008100.1, read on the forward strand.
GGAATTTGTGCAGTCCTGTGGGACTTGCTCTCGCTCCAAGCCTTGCTCTCGCTCTAGTGGTTTGTTAATGCCATTACCTGTGCCCAAGAGGCCATGGACCCATATCTCTATGGATTTTATTTCCGACCTCCCTGTTTCTCAGAGAATGACCGTTATCTGGGTAATCTGTGATAAGTTTTCCAAGATGATACATCTTGTGCCATTACCTAAGTTACCTTCCTCCTCCAAATTGGTGCCTTTGTTCCTTCAGCACGTGGTTCGGTTACATGGCATTCCGGAGAACATTGTGTCTGACAGAGGAGTCCAGTTTGTTTCCAGATTTTGGAGGACATTTTGTTCTAAACTTGGTGTTCAATTATCTTTCTCCTCTGCTTTTCATCCTCAGACCAATGGACAAACCAGAGAGAACAAACCAGACCTTGGAGACTTATTTGAGATGTTTTGTGTCTGCTGATCAAGATGACTGGGTCTCTTTTTTGCCTTTGGCTAAGTTTGCTCCTAATAATAGGGCTAGCTCTGCCACCTTGATGTCTCCATTTTTCTGCAATTTTGGGTTTCACCCTCGATTTTCTTCGGGACAGGCGGAAGCTTCTGTCTGTCCTGGTGTTGACTCAGTTGTGGAGCGAATGCAGCAGATTTGGGACCAGGTAGTGGAGAGGTTGTCTCTCTCTCTCAGGAGAAGGCCCAACGGTTTGCCAACCGGCATAGGACTGATGGTCCTCGGTTTAAAGTGGGGGACTTGGTTTGGTTGTCCTCAAGAAATATCCCTATGAGGGTTGCATCTCCAGAGTATAAGCCTAGGTTCATTGGACCTTATAAGATCATGGAGATTCTTAATCCTGTTTCCTTCCGTTTACTTCTTCCAGGGACATTTAAGATCCATAACGTGTTCCACAAGTCCTTATTGAAGAGGTTTGTCGAGCCAGTGGTTCCTATGGCTGCGCCTCCTGACCCTGTTTTGGTTGAGGGCAATCTGGAGTATGTGGTTGAGAAAATATTGGATTCTCGTTTTTCTAGACAGAAACTCCAGTATACGGTTAAGTGGAGAGGTTATGGTCAGGAGGACAATTCTTGGGTGTTTGCTTCGGACATCCATGCTAGGAGACTGATCCGAGCCTATCACCGAGCTCATCCTGATCGGTCTGGTTGCACAAGTGAGGGTTCGGTGACCCCTCCTCAAGGGGCTACTGTTATGAATGTGCTAGAGATGGTTTCTGAGCAGAGGCTCCCTCTGGTGCTTACAGACCGTACAGAACCTTTCAGCGAGGAATGGCAATCTGGGATCACGGACTGGTCTGATATAAGGGAGGTTCCCTCCCATGGTGGTTGCTGGTGATCAATTGTTCTTGTCTCAATTGTGGTTCCTGGTTCTTTTGGAAGTTTGCTGAGTCTTGCCTGCATCTTCTGCTATCAGATAAGATATTTTCTGCTTTTATTTTTGTGCTTGCTTTTTGCATAGTTCCCTTTACTTCTGTGGAGGTCAGCCAGGTCCCCTCCGGGGGCTTGTGCTCCTCTCAGTTTATCTGAAGCCACTGTTATTTGTTCATTTACTTTTTCCTGGTTTTTCAGTGGCTGCGGCTTAGTTTTGTTACACCAGAGATCTGATTAAGGTGGTAGAGATCGTGTGATCTCAGGTGTTTTTGCAATCAGAAGAGTTGGTATTTTTTAGGGTTTTTTTTGGATTGCAGTGAGAATCCTTTCCTGTACTTTTCTGTCTAGACAGATTGGGCCCCAGCGTTTGCTCATTCTATTTTCTGTCTGTGTCCGTGCTTCTTCTTGTCTAACCGCCATTACATGTTTGGGGGCTTCCTATTTTCTTTGGGGATCTGCTCCGGTGCAGATAGCTTTCCTCTTTCTGCCTTTAGGTGTAGTTATCTCTCAGGCTGTGACGAGGCATCTAGGATCAAAGTAGGAACGCTCCATGGCTACCTCTAGTTGTGTGGTTAGTTCAGGTTACTGCAATCCAATAAGTTCCAGCCTCTCTAGTGTATTGCCGGATTTGCTTTTTCTCCTCAGCTACCAAAACACAACAGTATCACCGGCCAAAACTGAAAATTATATGGTACTCACAGAAGGGAAAAATAGTGTGGAAAGAAAAAAAAAAGTTGTCAGAGATTTTTTTTCCTGTTTGTTGCATTTTTTTCCCTCTTTTTCTCTGGGTGCTGAGGAGGATTTTTTTTTCTCTCAATGGAGCTTGCACAGTTGTCTGGCCATGTGGATCAGCTTGCCACTGAGGTATGGAGTATTGCTACCTATCTTGCTAGGTTGCCGATTGTGGAACCTAGGATTCCCATGCCAGATTTATTTTTGGGGGATCGGTCTAAATTTCTGAATTTCAAAAATAACTGTAAGTTGTTTTTTGCCTTAAAGCCTAAGTCCTCAGGGAATGCAGCACAGCAGGTTCAAATTGTCATCTCTCTCCTGCGCGGCGACCCTCAGGATTGGGCTTTTTCCCTGACACCTGGGGATCCTGTTTGAATGATATTGATGTATTTTTTCAGGCTCTGGGATTATTGTATGATGAACCTAATGTCACTGATCAAGCTGAAAAAACCTTGTTGGCATTAAATCAGGGTCTTGAAGACGCTGAGTTGTACTGTCAGAAATTCCGAAAGTGGGCAGTCCTGAGCAAATGGAATGATGATGCTTTGGCAGCCCTTTTTCGGAAGGGGCTGTCAGAGAATGTAAAGGATGTTATGGTGGGATTCCCTGCTCCCTCTGGTCTCAATAATTCTATGTCATTGGCTATTCAAATTGACAGACGTGTGTGTGAGCGCAGAGGTATGCGTGAGATAGTGTTGCCTTGTGAGCCAGCTTCTGAGCCCATGCAGTGTGATACAGTGACTTCTGGGGCACAGCGTCATGAGTTTCGAAAGCGCAATGGGTTATGTTTCTACTATGGTGATGCCTCTCATGCCATTTCAGTCTGCCCTAAGCGGGGAACACGTTTTGCACGCTCAGTTGTCTTGGGTAGTGTTCAGACTAAATTTCTGTTGACTGTTACCCTGATTTGCTCCCTGTCCACATTTTCTGCTAAGGCTTTTGTTGATTCAGGAGCAGCTATTAACCTGATGGATTTCGACTTTGCCAAATGTTGTGGGTTTCCCATGATACCACTGCGGAAGTCTATTCCCCTACTGGGCATTGATTCTACCCCTTTGGTGGAGAATAAACCCCAGTTTTCTATTAGGTGATAATGAGGGTTGAACCAGATCATCAAGAGAGTTGCAAATTTCTGGTGCTGCATAATCTGCATGACATTATTGTACTGGGTTTCCCTTGGTTACAGTCTCATAATCCTGTTTTGGATTGGAAATCTGTGTCTGTGACCAGTTGGGGCTGCCAATGTGTTAATGCTGACACTCCTGTTTTTTCTGCCTCTCCCCAGTCTCAGGATGTTCCTGACTTTTTGACTGATTTTTCGGATGTATTTAGTGAAAGTAAATCTGCATCCTTGCCCCCTCACAGGAACTATGATTGCGCTATTGAATTAGTGCCTGGTGGTAAATTTCCTAAAGTTCGCCTTTATAACTTGTCTGTACCTGAACACGATGCTATGCGATCTTATATCAAGGAGTCATTGGAGAAGGGTCATATCAGACCATCCTCTTCACCCTTGGGCGCCGTTTTTTTCTTTGTGGCCAAAAAGGATGGTTCATTGAGGACGTGTATTGATTATCGTCTCTTGAATAAGATCACTGTGAAGTATCAATATCCGTTACCCTTGATTTCTGACCTATTTTCCAGGGTGAAAAGTGCTAGTTGGTTTACCAAGTTTGACCTCAGGGGGGCGTATAACCTTATTCGCATTAAGCACGGGGATGAATGGAAGACGGCGTTTAATACCCCAGAGGGCATTTTGAGTACCTAGTGATGCCCTTTGGGCTCACTAATGCTCTTTCCGTCTTCCAATCCTTCATGAATGATATTTTCAGGGATTTTGTGGATAAATTTCTGATTGTTTATTTGGATGATATCTTGATTTTTTCCAATGACTGGGACTCTCATGTGAAACATGTTCGGACTGTGTTCCAGATTTTGAGAGAGAATGCACTGTATGTGAAGGGATCAAAGTGTCTTTTTGGCATACAGAAGGTCTCATTTCTGGGATTCATTTTGTCTCCGTCTGTTATTGAAATGGACCCGGTCAAGGTTCAGGCCATCTGTGATTGGGTCCAACCTACTTCATTAAAGGCTCTTCAGAGATTTTTGGGTTTTGCCAATTTTTATCGTAAATTTATTGGTAATTTCTCCGGTATTGTTAAACCATTGACTGATTTGACCAAAAAGGGTTCTGATGTGGTGAATTGGCCTCCTGAGGCAGTTTCTGCGTTTCAGGAACTTAAGCAGAGATTCACTTCTGCTCATGTTCTACGGCAGCCTGACGTTTCTCTACCGTTTCAGTTGGAGGTTGATGCCTCTGAAATTGGTGCAGGTGCCGTTTTGTCCCAAAGAGATCCAGAGACCTCTAAGAGTAACCCTTGTGCCTTTTTCTCTCGAAAATTTTCTCCAACTGAACGTAATTATGACATGGGTAATCGGGAGTTATTGGCCATGAAGTGGGCCTTTGAAGAGTGGAGACATTGGCTGGAAGGAGCCAAACATCAGGTGGAGGTCCTCACGGACCATAAGAATCTGGTTTATCTCGAATCAGCCAAGCGACTTAATCCTAGACAGGCCAGTTGGGCCTTGTTTTTCACACGTTTTAATTTTGTGGTTTCTTTTCTTCCTGGCACTAAAAATGTTAAGGTGGATGCCCTCTCGAGGAGTTTCTTTGCGGACTCTCCTGAGTTATCTGATCCTGCTGTTATTTTGAAAGAGGGTGTAGTTCTTTCCGCCATCTCGCCCAATTTGAGGCTGGCTCTGGAAGGGTGTCAGGAGGATAAGCCTGAGCGCTGCCCTATTGGAAAATTGTTTGTCCCAGACCAGTGGAAGAAGAATGTGATGTCTGAGATTCATTGTTCCGGGTTGGCTGGTCATACCGGGATTTTTGGTACCAGAGACTTGGTGAGTTTGTCTTTTTGGTGGCCTACTTTGTCTCGTGACGTCAGGGAATTTGTGTAGTCCTGTGGGACTTGCTCTCGCTCCAAGCCTTGCTCTCGCTCTAGTGGTTTGTTAATGCCATTACCTGTGCCCAAGAGGCCATGGACCCATATCTCTATGGATTTTATTTCCGACCTCCCTGTTTCTCAGAGAATGACCGTTATCTGGGTAATCTGTGATAGGTTTTCCAAGATGATACATCTTGTGCCATTACCTAAGTTACCTTCCTCCTCCAAATTGGTGCCTTTGTACCTTCATCACGTGGTTCGGTTACATGGCATTCCGGAGAACATTGTGTCTGACAGAGGAGTCCAGTTTGTTTCCAGATTTTGGAGGACATTTTGTTCTAAACTTGGTGTTCAATTATCTTTCTCCTCTGCATTACACCCTCAGAACAATGGACAAACCGAGAGAACAAACCAGACCTTGGAGACTTATTTGAGATGTTTTGTGTCTGCTGATCAAGATGACTGGGTCTCTTTTTTGCCTTTGGCTGAGTTTGCTCTTAATAATAGGGCTAGCTCTGCCACCTTGATGTCTCCATTTTTCTGCAATTTTGGGTTTCACCCTCGATTTTCTTCGGGACAGGCGGAAGCTTCTGTCTGTCCGGCTGTTGACTAAGTTGTGGAGCGAATGCAACAGATTTGGGACCAGGTAGTGGAGAAGTTGTCTCTCTCTCAGGAGAAGGCCCAATGGTTTGCCAACTGGCATAGGACTGATGGTCCTCGGTTTAAAGTGGGGGACTTGGTTTGGTTGTCCTCAAGAAATATCCCTATGAGGGTTGCATCTCCAAAGTTTAAGCCTAGGTTCATTGGACCTTATAAGATCATGGAGATTCTTAATCCTGTTTCCTTCCGTTTACTTCTTCCAGGGACATTTAAGATCCATAACGTGTTCCACAAGTCCTTATTGAAGAGGTTTGTCGAGCCAGTGGTTCCTATGGCTGCGCCTCCTGACCCTGTTTTGGTTGAGGGCAATCTGGAGTATGTGGTTGAGAAAATATTGGATTCTCGTTTTTCTAGACAGAAACTCCAGTATATGGTTAAGTGGAGAGGTTATGGTCAGGAGGACAATTCTTGGACATCCATGCTAGGAGACTGATCCGTGCCTATCACCGAGCTCATCCTGATCGGCCTGGTTGCACAAGTGAGGGTTCGGTGACCCCTCCTCAAGGAGGGGTACTGTTATGAATGTGCTAGAGATGGTTTCTGAGCAGAGGCTCCCTCTGGTGCTTACAGACAGTACTGAACCTTTCAGCGAAGAATGGCAATCTAGGATCACGGACTGGTCTGATATAAGGGAGGTTCCCTCCCATGGTGGTTGCCGGTGATCAATTGTTCTTGTCTCAATTGTGGTTCCTGGTTCTTTTGGAAGTTTGCTGAGTCTTGCCTGCATCTTCTGCTATCAGATAAGATATTTTCTGCTTTTATTTTTGTGCTTGCTAACCGCCATTACATGTTTGGGGCTTCCTATTTTCTTTGGGGATCTGCTCCGGGGCAGATAGCTTTCCTCTTTCTGCCTTTAGGTGTAGTTATCTCTCAGGCTGTGGCGAGGTGTCTAGGATCAACGTAGGAACGCTCCACGGCTACCTCTAGTTGTGTGGTTAGTTCAGGTTAGTTCAGGTTACTGCAATCCAATAGGTTCCAGCCTCTCTTGTGTATTGCCATATTTGATTTTTCTCAGCTACCAAAACACAACATTCGCCCATCACTATTTGCAATAACTGGCAGTGAGTCTTTCACGGAAGGAAGCATTGTTATAATTCAACCACATTGGAGCATTTCCGAGCGTGAACCCACCTTTTTAAGGTCATGCCACAGCAACTCAATCTGATTAAGGTCAGGACTTTAATTAGGCCACTCCAAAGTCTTAATTTTGTTTTTCTTAAGCCATTCAGAGGTGGACTTGCTGGTGTGTTTTGGATCATTGTCCTAATGCATAACCCAAGTGCACTTCAGCTTGAGTTCACGAACAAATGGTCGGACATTCTCCTTCAGAATTTTTTGGTAGATAGCAGAATTCATGGTTTCATTTACATCAAATCTTCCAGATCCTGAATAGCAAAACAGCCCCAGACCATCACACTACCACCACCATATTTTATTGTTGGTATGATGTTCCTTTTCTAAAATGCTGTGTTACTTCTACACCAAAAGTAATGGGATATACATCTTTCAAAAACTTTTGTATTGTCAGTCCACAGAGTATTCTTGGGGATCATCAAGTTGCTTTCTTGCAAAACTCAGACGAACCTTTCTGTTCTTATTGCTCAACAGTGTTTTTTTGTCTTGGAACTCTCTCATGCAGGCCATTTTTGCCCAGTCTCTTTCTTATGATGGAGAAATCAGGAAGGGCCCAAACACTTTTCACACAACTGTATATGTAACATCATAATGTGAGCAGATATTATAGATGAGGGTGCCGGAAAGTTAAATCCACTGCTATTTTAAAATGTGGAGAATTGACCATTCTGTCCATACTGAGGGTATGTAAGATTATTCGCTCCCACTACCCTTCATTATTGTCGACCGCACAGAACAGAATCATGGAAAGTCTTCTACTAAGGCAGATCGATGAAGCTGCAACCCATAATAAGGTCACTGTTATGGGGGACTTTAACTACTCGGATATTAACTGGGAAACAGAGACCTGCGAAACCCATAAAGGCAACAGGTTTCTGCTAATAACCAAGAAAAATTATCTTTCACAATTGGTGCAGAATCCAACCAAAGGAGAAGCACTTTTAGACCTAATACTGACTAATAGACCTGACAGAATAACAAATCTGCAGGTCGTCAGGCATCTAGGAAATAGCGACCACAATATTATACAGTTTCCCTTGTCTTTCACTAGGGGGACTTGTCAGGGAGTCACAAAAACACTGAACTTTAGGAAGGCAAAGTTTGACCTGCTTAGAGATGCCCTTAATCTGGTTGACTGGGACAATGTCCTCAGAAATAAGAATACAGATAATAAATGGGAAATGTTTAAGAACATCCTTAATAGGCACTGTAAGCGATTTATACCCAAACAAAGAAGTAAGAGTTAACAGTAAAAAGAAAGCATTTAAACTACTAAAGCAGGATGGCACTGTTGAAGCTCTAAAAAACTATATGGAGAAAAATACTTTATCTAAAAAACTAATTAAAGCTGCCAAAAGGAAACAGAGAAGCACATTGCTAAGGAGAGTAAAACTAATCCCAAATTGTTATTCATCTATATCAATAGTAAAAAATTCAAAAGTGAAAGTGTAGGCCCCTTAAAAACTGTGAGTCAAGAATGGTTGTATGTTATGATTTGGTAGCTGAGGAGAGCAGGCAAAAAAGGAAATACACCAGAGCAGTTGGAAACTATGAGATTGCAGTACCCTGACTAACCACAACAACTAGAGGCAGCCGTGGAGCGTTCCTACGTTGGTCCTAGACGCCTCGTCACAGCCTGAGAAACTAACTACACCTAAAGATAGAAAGAGGAAAGCTATCTGCCCGGAGCAGATCCCCAAAGAACATAGAAAGCCACCAAACATGTAATGGCGGTTAGACAAGAAGAAATACTGACACAGACAGAAAATAGTATGAGCAAATGTTGGGGCCCAAACTTACTAAATAGAAAAGGATAGGAAGGGCACTTACTGCAATCTCAAAAAACCCTGAAAAGCACCAACTCTACTAATTTCAAAAACACCTGAGATCACACGACCTCTACCACCTAAATTAGTTCTCTGGTGTAACCAAAAACAAAACAGCAGCCACTGAAAAAACTGGAAAAAGCAAATGTACAAACATCAGTGGCTGAACTGAACTGAGAGGGCAAAAGCCCCCAGAGGGACCCTGAAGGCCCCCACAGAAGTGCAGGACAAAAATGCAAAAATCAAGCACAAAAACAAAAAGAAGAAAATGTCTTATCTGTTAGCAGAGATTCAGACACGACACAGCAGGCTACCAAGGAAACAGGAATCAAGGATTGAGACCAGAACAATTGATCACCGGCAACCCTGATGGGAAGGCGACTCCCTTATATAAGACCAGTCAGTAACACCTGATTCCCAATCCTCACAATCTTCACTGGACAGTCCAGTACCGTTTGTAACCACCAGAGGGAGCTTCTGCTCAGAACTCATTTCCAGCCTATTCACAACAGTACCCCCCCCTTGAGGAGGGGTCACCGAACCCTCATTTGAGCAACCAGGTCGGTCAGGATGAGTTCTATGATACGCACGGATGAGTCTCCTAGCATGGATGTCCGAAGCAAACACCCAAGAATTGTCTTCCTGACCATAACCTCTCCATTTAACCAAATACTGGAGTTTCCGTCTAGAAAAACGAGAATTCAATATTTTCTCAACCACATACTCCAGATTGCCCTCAACCAAAACAGGGTCAGGAGGCACAGTAGTAGGAACCACTGGCTCAACAAACCTCTTCAACAAGGACTTGTGGAACACGTTATGGATCTTAAATGTCCCTGGAAGAAGCAAACGAAAAGAAACAGGATTAAGAATCTCCATGATCTTATAAGGTCCAATGAACCTAGGCTTAAATTTAGGAGATGCCACTCTCATAGGAATATTTCTTGAGGACAACCAGACCAAGTCCCCCACTTTAAACCGAGGACCATCAGTCCTATGCCGGTTAGCAAACCGCTGGGCCCTCTCCTGAGAGAGGGACAACCTCTCCACTACCTGGTCCCAAATCTGTTGCATACGCTCCACAACAGAGTCAACACCTGGACAGACAGAAGCCTCCGTCTGTCCTGAAGAAAATCGAGGGTGAAACCCAGAATTACAGAAAAATGGAGACATCAAAGTGGCAGAGCTAGCCCTATTATTAAGAGCAAACTCAGCCAAAGGCAAAAAAGAGACCCAGTCATCCTGATCAGCAGACACAAAGCATCTTAGATAAGTCTCCAATGTCTGGTTTGTTCTCTCAGTTTGACCATTGGTCTGAGGAAGAAACGCCGAGGAGAAAGACAATTGAACACCAATTTTAGAACAAAAGGTCCTCCAAAATCTGGAAACAAACTGGACTCCTCTGTCAGACACAATGTTCTCAGGAATGCCGTGTAAACGAACCACGTGCTGAAGGAACAAAGGCACCAATTCAGAGGAGGAAGGCAACTTAGGTAATGGCACAAGATGTATCATCTTGGAAAACCTATCGCAAATCACCCAGATGACGGTCATTCTCTGAGAAACAGGAGGTCGGAAATGAAATCCATAGAGATATGGGTCCATGGTCTCTTGGGCACAGGTAATGGCATCAACAAACCACTAGAACGAGAGCAAGGCTTGGAGCGAGAGCAAGTCCCGCAGGACTGCACAAACTCCCTGACATCACGAGACAAGGTAGACCACCAAAAGGACCGACTAACCAAGTCTCTGGTACCAAAAATTCCGGGATGACCGGCCAACCGGAACAATGAATCTCAGACATTACACTCTTTTTCCACTGGTCCGGGACAAACAATTTCCCAACAGGGCAGCGCTCGGGCTTATCCTCCTGACACCCCTCCAGAGCCAGACTCAAATTGGGCGAGATGGCGGAAAGAACTACACCCTCTTTCAAAATAACAGAAGGATCAGATAACTCAGGAGAGTCCGCCAGGAAACTCCTCGAGAGGGCATCCGCCTTAACATTTTTAGTGCCAGGAAGAAATGAAACCACAAAATTAAAACGTGTGAAAAACAAGGCCCACCTGGCCTGTCTAGGATTAAGTCGCTTGGCAGATTCCAGATAAACTAGATTCTTATGGTCCGTAAGGACCACCACCTGATGTTTGGCTCCCTCCAGCCAATGTCTCCACTCTTCAAAAACCCACTTCATGGCTAATAACTCCCGATTACCCACGTCATAATTACGTTCAGTGGGAGAAAATTTTCGAGAGAAAAAGGCACAAGGGTTACTTTTAGAGGTCTCTGGATCTCTTTAGGACAAAACGGCACCTGCCCCAATTTCAGAGGCATCAACCTCCACCTGAAATGGTAGAGAAACATCAGGCTGCCGTAGAACAGGAGCAGAAGTGAATCTCTGCTTAAGTTCCTGAAATGCAGAGACTGCCTCAGGAGGCCAATTCACCACATCAGAACCCTTCTTGGTCAAATCAGTTAATGGTTTAACAATAACAGAGAAATTACCAATACATTTACGATAAAAATTGGCAAAACCCAAGAATCTTTGAAGAGCCTTTAATGAAGTAGGTTGGACCCAATCACAGATGGCCTGAACTTTGACCGGTCCATTTCAATAACAGATGGGGACAAAATGAATCCCAGAAATGAGATCCTCTGAACGCCAAAAAGACACTTTGATCCCTTCACATACAGAGCATTCTCTTTCAAAATCTGGAACACAGTCCGAACATGTTTTACATGAGAGTCCCAGTCATTGGAAAAAATCAAGATATCATCCAAATAAACAATCAGAAATTTATCCACAAAATCCCTGAAAATGTCATTCATAAGGACTGGAAGACAGAAGGAGCATTAGTGAGCCCAAAGGGCATCACAGGTACTCAAAATGCCCTTCAGGGGTATTAAATGCCGTCTTCCATTCATCCCCGTGCTTAATGCGAATAAGGTTATATGCCCCCCTGAGGTCAAGCTTGGTAAACCAAGTAGCGTTTTTCACCCTGGAAAACAGATCAGAGATCAAGGGTAAAGGATATTGATATTTCACAGTAATATTGTTCAAGAGACGATAATCAATACACGGCCTTAATGAACCATCCTTTTTGGCCACAAAGAAAAAACCGCACCTAAGGTGAAGAGGATGGTCTGATATGATCCTTCTCCAATGACTCCTTGATATAAGACCGCATAGCGTCATGTTCAGGTACAGACAAGTTAAAAAGGCGACCTTTAGGGAATTTACTACCAGGCACTAATTCAATAGCGCAGTCATAGCTCCTATGGGGAGGTAAGGATGCAGATTTACTTTCGCTAAACACATCAGAAAAATCAATCAAAAAGTCAGGAACATCCTGAGCCTGGGGGAGGCAGAAAAAACAGGAGTGTTGGTATTAACACATTGGCAGCCCCAACTGGTAACAGACACAGATTTCCAATCCAAAACAGGATTATGAGACTGTAAGCAAGGGAAACCCAGTACGATAATGTCATGCAGATTATACAGAACCAAAAATTTGCAACTCTCCTGATGATCAGGTTCTACCCTCATTATCACCTGAGTAGAGAACTGAGGTTTATTCTCAGCCAAAGGGGTAGAATCGATACCCAGTAGGGGAATAGACTTCCGTAGGGGTATCAAGGGAAACCCACAACGTTTAGCAAAATCAAAATCCATCAGGTTAATAGCTGCTCCAGAATCAACAAAAGCCTGAGCAGAAAATGAGGACAGAGAGCATATCAGGGTAACAGTTAATAAAAACTTAGTCTGAACACTACCCAAGACAACTGAGCGTGCAAAACGTCTTCCCCACTTAGGGCAGACTGAAATAGCATGAGAGGCATCACCACAGAAGAAACATAACCCATTGCGCCTTCGAAATTCATGACGCTGTGCCCCAGAAACCACTCCATCACACTGCATGGATTCAGAAGCAGGTTCACAAGGCAACACTATCCCACGCATACCTTTCCGCTCACGCAAACGTCTGTCAATTTGAATCGCTAATGACATAGAATCATTGAGACCAGAGGGAACAGGGAATCCCATCATAACATCCTTTACATTATCTGACAGTCCCCTCCGAAAAAGAGCTGCCAAAGCGTCGTCATTCCATTTGGTCAGGACTGCCCACCTACGCAATCTCTGACAGTATAACTCAGCGTCCTCAAGCCCCTGACTTAATGCCAACAAAGTTTTTTCAGCTTGATCAGTGACATTAGGCTCATCGTACAATAACCCCAAAGCCTGAAAAAACGCATCAACATCACTCAAAACAGGATCCCCAGGTGTCAGGGAAAAAGCCCAATCCTGAGGGTCGCCGCGTAGGAGAGAGATGACAATTTGAACCTGCTGCCTGAGTTCCCTGAGGACTTAGATTTTAAGGCAAAAAACAATTTACAGTTATTTTTGAAATTCAGAAACTTAGCTCGATCCCCTAAAAACAAATCTGGCATGGGAATCCTAGGTTCCACAACAGGCAACCTAGCAAGATAGGTAGCAATACTCCGAACCTCAGTGGCAAGCTGATCCACACGGCCAGACAACTGTGCAAACTCCATTGAGAGAGAAAAAAAAAATCCTCCTCAGCACCCAGAGATACAGAGGGAAAAAAAAAAAAATGCAACAACAGAAAAAAAAAAATCTCTGACAACTCTGACAACTTTTTTCTTTCCACAATATTTTTCCCTTCTGCGAGTACCATATAATTTTTAGTTTTGGCCGGTGATACTGTTATGATTTGGTAGCTGAGGAGAGCAGGCAAAAAAGGAAATACACCAGAGCAGTTGGAAACTATGAGATTGCAGTACCCTGACTAACCACAACAACTAGAGGCAGCCGTGGAGCGTTCCTACGTTGGTCCTAGAGCCTCGTCACAGCCTGAGAAACTAACTACACCTAAAGATAGAAAGAGGAAAGCTATCTGCCCCAGAGCAGATCCTCAAAGAACATAGAAAGCCCCCAAACATGTAATGGCGGTTAGACAAGAAGAAATACTGACACAGACAGAAAATAGTATGAGCAAATGTTGGGGCCCAAACTTACTAAATAGAAAAGGATAGGAAGGGCACTTACTGCAATCTCAAAAAACCCTGAAAAGCACCAACTCTACTAATTTCAAAAACACCTGAGATCACACGACCTCTACCACCTAAATTAGTTCTCTGGTGTAACCAAAAACAAAACAGCAGCCACTGAAAAAACTGGAAAAAGCAAATGTACAAACATCAGTGGCTGAACTGAACTGAGAGGGCAAAAACCCCCAGAGAGGACCCTGAAGGCCCCCACAGAAGTGCAGGACAAAAATGCAAAAATCAAGCACAAAAACAAAAAGAAGAAAATGTCTTATCTGTTAGCAGGAGATTCAGACACGACACAGCAGGCTACCAAGGAAACAGGAATCAAGGATTGAGACCAGAACAATTGATCACCGGCAACCCTGATGGAAGGCGACTCCCTTATATAAGACCAGTCAGTAACACCTGATTCCCAATCCTCACAATCTTCACTGGACAGTCCAGTACCGTTTGTAACCACCAGAGGGAGCTTCTGCTCAGAACTCATTTCCAGCCTATTCACAACAGTTGTAGATGACGAGGAAAAAGCTAATATATTAAACCCCTTCTTCTCCACGGTATTCATGGTGGAAAATAAAATGCTAGATGAAATGCCGAGAGACAAAGAAACCCCATATTATGGGTCATGAATCTAACCCAAGAAGACGTGCAAAACCGGCTAAATAAGATTAAAATAGATAAATCTCCGGGTCCGAATGGCATACACCCACGAGTACTAAGAGAACTAAGTAATGTAATAGACAAACCATTATTTCTTATATTTAGGGACTCTATAGCAACTGGACCTATTCCACAGGACTGGTGCATAGCAAATGTGGTACCAATATTCAAAAAGGGCTCTAAAAGTGAACCTGGAAACTATAGCCCAGTAACCTCTATTGTTGGTAAAAATATTTGAAGGGTTTCTGAGGGATGTTATTCTGGATTATCTCAATGAGAATAACTGTTTAACTCAGTATCAGCATGGGTTTATAAGGAATCGCTCTGTCAAACCAATCTAATCAGTTTTTATGAAGAGGTAAGCTATAGACTGGACCAAGGTGAGTCATTAGACGGGTATAGCATGATTTTTCCAAAGCGTTTGATACCGTGCCACACAAGAGGTTGGTACACAAAATGAGAATGCTGGGTCTGGGGGAAAATCTGTGTAAATGGGTAAGTAACTGGCTTAGTGATAGAAAGCAGAGGGTGGTTATAAATGGTATATTCTCTAACTGGGTAGCTGTGATCAGTGGGGTACCGCAGGGACCTATTCTCTTCAACATATTTATTAAAGATCTGGTAGAAGGTTTACACAGTAAAATGTCGATATTTGCAGATGATACAAAACTATGTAAAGCAATCAATACAAGAGAAAATAGTATTCTGCTACAGATGGATCGGGATAAGTTGGAAACTTGGGCCGAAAGGTGGCAGATGTGGTTTAACAATGATAAATGTAAGGTTATACACATGGGAAAAAGGAATTAATATCACCATTACACACTGAATAGGAAACCACTGGGTAAATCTGACATAGTGTAAGGTTCTTTGTCTCTGTTGACATGTTCCTTGAAACTCAGTTTTCCGTCGGCCATTTTGCTTTCTGTCTTTCTGCAGCTCTTGCCCTCAGTTAATATGGAGTTTCCAGTTTTCATGTTCCCGCCCTGATTCTTCCCTCTTGCTTCTTAAGCAGCCTCAGCTGAACAATCAGTGCTCCTGAATCAAGCCTCAGTCAGTCTGTGACCTGACTTCTGGAAACCTTGGACTTGTACTCCAGCTATTCCCTACTGAGGAACCTTGGAACACTTTTGGACTCTGGAAACCTGCTGTTTGGTGAATCCATGTTTGCAGAGGAATTACGGTACAGAGAAGAGATCCTGAACCTGCTTTGGAGATTTATTGTAGTGCTTGAAGTTACTCTGGCCTGCTGTGTCTCCTGTCGCTGTTCCTGCAAACTGTGTGAACTTTTCAGCATGCTTGTATGAAGTAATACAAGTTATTTCATATCAACCTGTGTCTCCTGTGTTTTCCTCGCACCCAAGCACAAGACGCTATAGGAACTGTACACTATACATGACAAGATTCAGGAGCCAATGTTTAGTGTCTGCTGGGTCTGGGAAAGCCGTGTCTGCTGTGACTGTGGATATCAGATGTCCGTTTAATACAATTATTCATATCAACGTGCTCTGTGTTTCTCACAACCAATGCCAGGTTAGGACGCTTCCTTAAAGATTTAGACCTATGTTTACCATCGGGAAAGCTTCTGTGATGTTTTTTTCTTTCCTTTCCTCTTCTCCTTCCAGCACTTCTGCCTTAAAAGATCTGGAAGATGGAGGCCCGCATAAAGGAACTTTGCGGAGTGACTGATACAATCCTTTCAGATGTACAGACTTTAAAAACCCGTTTTGCAAGCCTACAGGACCTCACTAATCATAATTTGCAAGTGTTTGGACAGACTACCAGGAATTGCGAGCCAGGATTGAGGCTCTAGAGGAACGAGCCCAGGCTCCTGCCATAAGCCCGAGTTCTGGGATCCCCAAATTACCTCCTTTTCGTTTTGGCGGTGAACGTGAGAAATTCAGGGGATTTATTAATCAATGCAATTTATTTTTCTCTGCACATGCTTCACAATTTCCCACTGAACGATCCAAAGTGCTTACTATAATCATGTTGCTTACCAATAAGGCTTTGATGTGGGCAAACCCTCTGATTGAGACTGAGGATGATTGTTTGAATCACCTTGATGCTTTTATTTCAGCCATGGGGCAGGTGTTTGATGACCCCAATCGAGGGAGTGAGCAACAGCTGAAGCAGCCATGTTAACTTTGCGCCAAGGTAAGCGTTCAGTAGCCGAATATGCCCTGGATTTCAGGAGATGGGCTCTTGATACCACCTGGGACACTTCCGCTAAAAAAATCTATTTTTCGGAAAGGGTTGTCTCCACTGATTAAGGATGAACTTGCTCGTGCCGACCCTCCCACTGCGTTAGGTGACTTTATTAACTATTGTATCCGTATTGATGCTCGTCTGACTGAACGCAGACAAGAGAGATGGTTCGAAAATAATCGCACTAACCTTTTACTACCTCCCTCCTCAGCTAAGGAACCTTTGAGTAGGATCACAAGGGAACCAGAACCTGAACCCATGCAGGTGGACTCTTTGCAAAGACGGGTTAGTGATGCACGCAAAGAACATCGTATAAAGGAAAATCTATGTTTCTACTGTGGTAAGTCAGGGCACTTTATTATAAACTGCCTCAGCCGTTCTCGTAAGACTACTGCAGCAGTCATTCACTGTGAGTGTTGCGAGAGGAGCTCTGTCATGTCCGAGCCTCAGGCTCCAGAGAGATCTGCTGCAAGAGATCTTGATTTCTCGGACTTAAACTCTGTTAGTTCTGGGGACGATGACGGTATAAACGCTGCAATTTTTCAAGTTTCCTCAGCGGTGTCCCAGCTGAGTTGTAAAAGAAACAGTTCTCATTGCTTCCTTTCCATCAAACTCTGGGTTGACTCAGTCTGGGTGTCTAAGCTCTGCTATGATCGACTCAGGAGCAAGTGGAAATTTTATGGATATCTCCTTTGCTCTGAAACAGGGGATACGTTCAGTTGAAGAAGGCTACTCCAGTACAGATGGAGACTGTGGATGGCTCTCTACTGACTTCTGGACCAGTGGATCAAGAAACAGAGCCTTTGAGGGTCCTTATGGGTAAAGATCATCAGGAGAAAATGTCTTTTTTGCTTATCTCTTCTCCCCACTTTCCATTATTCTAGGGCTACCATGGCTGCAGGCGCAGAATCCTACGATTAACTGGGAGACCAAGG
>JARQOD010008101.1:0-36847 GCA_033576555.1 Oophaga sylvatica
GGACAATCATATGGTCTGTGAGGAGGTAATGTCTCTGCCTCTTTTTTATTAAAGACATCAGCAAATGACCAATAGGGAATCGGAAGTCCAGGTAGATTAGTTGGGGTAGGAGAAGGACAGACAGGATGAACAGGAACCAAACACGTCTTATGACAATCTGTCCCCAGCGAGAACCTCTCGGTCTGCCAGTCGAGCACGGGTCCATGTCTCTGGAGCCAAGGTAGCCCTAGTAAGAGGGCGTGAGAGAGTCCAGGCAGAACATGAAAAGAGATGCTCTCAGAATGCAGCATTCCCACTTGCAGAGTTATGGGTTCGGTGATGAGTTGGATGGGGTGTGGTAAAAGACCCCGTCCACAGCAGCGACTGATAATGGTACAACCAGAGGTTTGGTGGGAATGCGGTATTTTTCTACCAGGGACTGTGACATAAGTTCCCGGCTGCTCCAGAGTCAAGTTGGGCTAGTTCAAATAACGATTCTCCCCACAGAGAATTGAGACTGACAGCAGCAGAGATGGAGAGGCTTTCTCCTTGTCTAGGTCGACCTCTCTGAGCGAACCTAGACACAGGCGTTTCCCGACCTCTCCGGACGGGTACGAATCGATGCTCCTTACTGCCACAGTAGAAGCAACTCCCTCAGCACGGCGTAAGTCCTGACGGGTTTTGACCATCCTGGTTGGTCGACCTGCATAGGCTCAGGAGAGTGTAATTGGGGAGAACGGAGGGAGTGACGGGTTTCTGAAACGTAGGAGCTAGACGTGGAAACCTCTTCTCACGGGTGACCTCTTTGGCCCGCTCCTGGAACCGTAGGTCAATCCGGGTGGCGAGAGTTATAAGGTCATCGAGAGTGGTAGGAATGTCCCGACCGGCGAGTTCATCTTTAATACGGCCGGACAAACCCTCCCAGTAAACGGATACCAGAGCGTCGTTGTCCCAGGCCAGCTCCGATGCAAGGGTACGAAACCGTATGGCATATTGGCCCACGGTTGAGATTTCCCTGACGGAGGCGTAGCAGAGATGATGCGGATGAGATCTTTCGTCCGAGTTCGTCAAAGACTTTCCGAAAAGCCGCGAGAAAGGCAGACAGGTCGGACACCAGAGGATCTCCTCTCTCCCAAAGAGGATTCAGCCAGGCCAGGGCCTCCCCAGTGAGATGGGACATGATGAAGGCAATTTTGGCCCTGTCGGAGTTAAACTGGTGGGAGAGGAGTTCAAAGTGCAGAGTGCACTGATTAATGAAGCCCCGAGCCAGAGCAGGGTCGCCTCCGAAGCGAGGAGGTGCGGAGAGCCGGGGGTCCGTGACAGGAGCCATGGTATTGGGGAGCAGAGGGGCTGCCGGATTGCGAGTCATGGCACCAGCGGTGGTTGCTGGTGGAGCTGTCAGAGTGTCCAGGCGAGAATTGACATTCCGCAGGTGACCCAGGATGGACTCCTGTTGGGACTTCTGACGGGACAGTTCATGACACAGGTCCGAAATGGAGGGAACTTGGGCGCCACCGGGTTCCATGGCCCGAGCAAACTGTAACGGGTCTGGGAGGCGGAACCTCTGAGCTACTATACAAAGGGGCGGACCTTGTAAGAGAGCGGGTGGCGACCAGGGTGGACGGGCAGGTAGTCACAGCAGATAACCGGGGTAGTCTCTGGATGAACGGGCAGGAAGTCGCGGCAAGTGACCGGGGGCAGTCTCTGGAAGAGTGGGCAGGAGGTCACGGCAAGTGACCGGGGCAGTCTCTGGATGAGTGGGCAGGAGGTCACGGCAAGTGACCGGGGCAGTCATCTGGATGAGTGGGCAGGAGGTCACGGCAAGTGACCGGGGCAGTCTCTGGATGAAGGTAGATACGACCTGTGATGGCTGAGCCTCCAGGTAGGCTAGCAGGAAGATAGAAGATGAGCGCTCCCAGGTGAGCGAGCGAGAGTCACTGGAATAGCAGAAGATCACGGTACGTGACGGCAGAGCCTCCAGGTAGGCTAGCAGGCAGGTAACAGCTGAGCGCTCCCAGGTGTGCTAGCAGGCAGGTAACAGATGAGCGCTCCCAGGTGAGCGGGCGAGAGTCACTGGAATAGCAGAAGATCACGGTACGTGACGGCAGAGCCTCCAGGTTAGGCCAGCAGGCAGGTAACAGATGAGCGCTCCCAGGTGAGCTAGCAGGCAGATAACAGATGAGCGCTCCCAGGTGAGCGGGCGAGAGCCACAGGAATAGCAGATCACGGTACGTGACGGCAGAGCCTCCAGGTAGGCCAGCAGGCAGGTAACAGACAGCAACCTGGCAGGAATCAGACAGGTATCTGGCAAGGACCCTGAGGACTGAAGCAGAGTAGTGAACAGTGCAACAACATTGCTCGGGCACCTCAATTTTGGAGGAGGGGCCTTATATAAGGTGAAGTCCTCCGGCCATTGGCCGGGGACTCCTTAGGACGATGCGCGCGGCCCCTTTCAGAGGGAGGGCAACGCCCGCGGCGCGCCCTAAGCACAGTGACAGGAAGGGAACGTGAGCCGCCAGCAGAGCGGCAGGAGGACGCCGGACCTGGAGCAGAGGGGTGAGGGGAACAGCGTCCCTGCCTGGCAGAGGGCAGGGACGCCGACGCCGGCGCTACAACAATGAGTCTGAACGGGTGAATAAAATAGGAGGGGGTTGATAGCAGGGACTGGTGCTGGCGGTGGTTGATAATAAGTGTCGTTATCGTTTACCAAGGGAAAAGTTGAGACTACGACACTGCAACAGGTCTCTCTCCACTGAAAATTAGTAACTCCGCATACATTACAAATCCACCCGGCTTAATTTCCTGGGAAAAGATCTTATTATCTAGCAGAGAAACCCCTTGTTCCAAATTATCATTTTTAATTATTTGTTTTTCTAGCATATTACTCTGTCACTTTCTCAGTTCCTTCCACAAAACATCCAATCTCTGTTATAGTAAGCAGCTTTCCTTTTTTTCATTATAACCATAACACAAAACAATCAGAATTCACTTTCTGTTTTCTACCTCCATATCAACCTGCCTTTCTTTCTAACACCTTCGTCTCATAGCGTAGGCTTCATCCTCCCGCTCTCAAGAATTCCTCTGCATTTCTGATAGATTTTTTTTTTCTCGTCTCTGAACCATAAGACTGACAGTATCCAATCCATTACACAAATCCAAACTCTTCTTTTTCTTCTTTCTTCCACGGAAAACATGATACTCCTTTAAAGTTAAATATCCTTACTTAAATTGTGCCCAGTTCTAGAGCGGCCGTATAGTCTGTCGCACCGGGCCTATCTATCCCCACAGGGATGGCCCCACAACACGATACTCAGTGAAAGGAGGAGGGCGTCTTAGACTATCCCTCCAGACACCTCTGGTTATATATATACTAGTGATGAACCCGTTCTACGCCCGGGTGGCAAGCATTTTTATAGGTACATGGTCTCCCATTCTGGTATGTGCTTCCCCCTCCTATTCTGGTATGCATGGCACCCCTCATCCCTATCCTGGTGTAAGGTTCTTTGTCTCTGTT
The DNA here is from genome assembly GCA_033576555.1 of Oophaga sylvatica. Lineage (NCBI taxonomy): Eukaryota > Metazoa > Chordata > Amphibia > Anura > Dendrobatidae > Oophaga > Oophaga sylvatica. Next base: position 3,494 of record JARQOD010008101.1, read on the forward strand.
GACATGTTCCTTGAAACTCAGTTTTCCGTCGGCCATTTTGCTTTCTGTCTTTCTGCAGCTCTTGCCTCAGTTAATATGGAGTTTCCAGTTTTCATGTTCCCTCCCTGATTCTTCCCTCTTGCTTCTTAAGCAGCCTCAGCTGAACAATCAGTGCTCCTGAATCAAGCCTCAGTCAGTCTGTGACCTGACTTCTGGAAACCTTGGACTTGTACTCCAGCTATTCCCTACTGAGGAGCCTTGGAACACTTTTGGACTCTGGAAACCTGCTGTTTGGTGAATCCATGTTTGCAGAGGAATTACGGTACAGAGAAGAGATCCTGAACCTGCTTTGGAGATTTATTGTAGTGCTTAAAATTACTCTGGCCTGCTGTGTCTCCTGATTCTGTTCCTGCAAACTGTGTGAACTTTTCAGCATGCTTGTATGAAGTAATACAAGTCATTTCATATCAACCTGTGTCTCCTGTGTTTTCCTCGCACCCAAGCACAAGACGCTATAGGAACTGTACACTATACATGACAAGATTCAGGAGCCAATGTTTAGTGTCTGCTGGGTCTGGGAAAGCCGTGTCTGCTGTGACTGTGGATATCAGATGTCCGTTTAATACCTTATGTGATGACAGTGGTTGTGACTTCTCACAACCATTCCAGGTGAGCGCATTCCCTTAAAATTTTACTCTGGAGTGTTACCACAGGTAAACACTATTGTTTTTTTTTTTTTTTCCTTTCCTCTTCTCCTTCCAGCACTTCTGCCTTAAAAGATCTGGAAGATGGAGGCCCGCATAAAGGAACTTTGCGGAGTGACTGATACAATCCTTTCAGATGTACAGACTTTAAAAACCCGTTTTGCAAGCCTACAGGACCTCACTAATCATAATTTGCAAGTGTTTGGACAGACTACCCAGGAATTGCGAGCCAGGATTGAGGCTCTAGAGGAACGAGCCCAGGCTCCTGCCATAACCCCGAGTTCTGGGATCCCCAAATTACCTCCTTTTCGTTTTGGCGGTGAACGTGAGAAATTCAGGGGATTTATTAATCAATGCAATTTATTTTTCTCTACACATGCTTCACAATTTCCCACTGAACGATCCAAAGTGCTTACTATAATCATGTTGCTTACCAATAAGGCTTTGATGTGGGCAAACCCTCTGATTGAGACTGAGGATGATTGTTTGAATCACCTTGATGCTTTTATTTCAGCCATGGGGCAGGTGTTTGATGACCCCAATCGAGGTGCAACAGCTGAAGCAGCCATGTTAACTTTGCGCCAAGGTAAGCGTTCAGTAGCCGAATATGCCCTGGATTTCAGGAGATGGGCTCTTGATACCACTTGGGACACTTCCGCTAAAAAATTTATTTTTCGGAAAGGGTTGTCTCCACTGATTAAGGATGAACTTGCTCGTGCCGACCCTCCCACTGCGTTAGGTGACTTTATTAACTATTGTATCCGTATTGATGCTCGTCTGACTGAACGCAGACAAGAGAGATGGTTCGAAAATAATCGCACTAACCTTTTACTACCTCCCTCCTCAGCTAAGGAACCTTTGAGTAGGATCACAAGGGAACCAGAACCTGAACCCATGCAGGTGGACTCTTTACAAAGACGGGTTAGTGATGCACGCAAAGAACATCGTATAAAGGAAAATCTATGTTTCTACTGTGGTAAGTCAGGGCACTTCATTATAAACTGCCCCAGCCATTCTCGTAAGACTACTGCAGCAGTCATTCACTGTGAGTGTTGCGAGAGGAGCTCTGTCATGTCCGAGCCTCAGGCTCCAGAGAGATCTGCAAGAGATCTTGATTTCTCGGACTTAAACTCTGTTAGTTCTGGGGACGATGACGGTATAAACGCTGCAATTTTTCAAGTTTCCTCAGCGGTGTCCCAGCTGAGTTGTAAAAGAAACAGTTCTCATTGCTTCCTTTCCATCAAACTCTGGGTTGACTCAGTCTGGGTGTCTAGCTCTGCTATGATCGACTCAGGAGCAAGTGGAAATTTTATGGATATCTCCTTTGCTCTGAAACGGGATACGTTCAGTGAAGAAGGCTACTCCAGTACAGATGGAGACTGTGGATGGCTCTCTACTGACTTCTGGACCAGTGGATCAAGAAACAGAGCCTTTGAGGGTCCTTATGGGTAAAGATCATCAGGAGAAAATGTCTTTTTTGCTTATCTCTTCTCCCCACTTTCCCATTATTCTAGGGCTACCATGGCTGCAGGCGCAGAATCCTACGATTAACTGGGAGACCAAGGAATTACACTTTCCGGAGAAACAGATGAGTCAAGGAGTTTCAGCTTGCTCTGTTCCTAAAGGAACCATGTCAGTCCCTGAACTACCAGCTGTATACCAGGACTATGTGGATTTATGTGACAAGAAGAACGCTGATCAGCTTCCTCCTCACCGTCCATATGATTGTCCAATTGAATTATTGCCTGGAGCCGAGATACCTTTTGGTAAGATCTACCCCCTAGCGGGGCCCGAGCTAAAAGCTTTGAAGGATTATATAGACGAAAATTTAGCCAAGGGCTTCATACGCCCTCTTCATCTCCCGCAGGTGCACCTGTTGTGAATGGGTTTGAGATGAGTTCTGAGCAGAGGCTCCCTCTGGTGGTTACAAGCGGTACTAGTGAGGATTGTGAGGACTGGGAATCAGGTGTTACTGATTGGTCTTATTTAAGGGAATCATTTTCCCATCAGGGTTGCCGGTGATCAATTGTTCTGGTCTGAATCCTTCTTTCCAGGTTCCCTTGTAGCCTGCTGTGTCGTGTCTGCATCTCCTGCTATCAGATAAGACAATTTCTTATTTTGTGTTTTTGCTATATTTTTGCATTTGGTCCTGCACTTCTGTGGGGGCCTTCAGGGTCCCCTCCGGGGGCTTTTGCCCTCTCAGTTTAGTTCAGCCACTGTGTTTTGTGCTTTTGCTTTTTCCAGTTTTTTCAGTGGCTGCTGTTTTTGTTACACCAGAGAACTAATTTAGGTGGTAGAGGTCGTGTGATCTCAGGTGATTTTGAAATTAGTAGAGTTGGTGTTTTTCAGGGTTTTCTGGGATTGCAGTAAGTACCCTTCCTGTCCTTTTCTATTTAGATAGTTTGGGCCCCAGCGTTTGCTCATACTATTTTCTTTCTGTGTCAGTATTTCCTCTTGTCTAACCGCCATTACATGTTTGGGGGCTTTCTATTATCTTTGGGGATCTGCTCCGGGGCAGATAGCTTTCCTATTTCTATCTTTAGGTGTAGTTAGTTTCTCAGGCTGTGACGAGGCGTCTAGGACCAACGTAGGAACGCTCCACGGCTGCCTCTAGTTGCGGTGGTTAGTCAGGGTACTGCAATCTCATAGATTCCAACTGCTCTGGTGTATTTCCTTTTTTGCCTGCACTCCTCAGCTACAGTAACATAACAGTATCACCGGCCATAAAAATTGTATGGTACTCACAGAAGGGAAAAAATATTTTGAAGGAAGAAAAGTTGTCAGAGATATTTTTCTGTTTGTTGCATTTTTTTTTTTTTTTTTCCCTCTGTATCTCTGGGTGCTGGGGAGGATCTTTTCTCCCAATGGAGTTTGCACAGTTGTCTGGCCGTGTGGATCAGCTTGCCACTGAGGTTCAGAGTATTGCTGCATATCTTGCTAGGTTGCCTGTTGTGGAACCTAGGATCCCCATGCCAGATTTGTTTTTAGGGGATCGAGCTAAGTTTCAGAATTTCAAAAATAATTGTAAATTGTTTCTTGCCTTAAAATCTAAGTCCTCAGGAAACGCAGCGCAGCAGGTTCAAATTATCATCTCTCTCCTGCGCGGCGATCCTCAGGATTGGGCTTTTTCCCTGATACCTGGGATCCTGTTTTGAGTGATGTTGATGCATTTTTCAGGCTTTGGGGTATTGTACGATGAGCCTAATGTCACTGATCAAGCTGAAAAAGCCTTGTTGGCATTAAATCAGGGGCTTGATGACGCTGAGTTATACTGTCAGAGATTCCGTAGGTGGGCAGTCCTGACCAAATGGAATGACGACGCTTTGGCGGCCCTTTTCCGGAAGGGTCTGTCGGATAATGTAAAGGATGTTATGGTGGGATTCCCTGTCCCCTCTGGTCTCAATGATTCTATGTCATTGGCGATTCAAATTGACAGACGTTTGCGTGAGCGGAGAAGTATGCGTGGAGTGGTGTTGCCTTGTGAGCCAGCTGCTGAGCCCATGCAGTGTGATGGAGTGGTGTCTGGGGCACAGCGTCATGAGTTTCGAAAGCGCAATAGGTTATGTTTCTACTGTGGTGATGCCTCTCATGCTATTTCAGTCTGCCCTAAGCGGGGAAGACGTTTTGCACGCTCAGTTGTCTTGGGTAGTGTTCAGACTAAGTTTTTATTAACTGTCACTCTGATATGCTCTCTGTCCTCATTTTCTGCTCAGGCTTTCGTTGATTCTGGAGCAGCTATTAACCTGATGGATTATGATTTTGCTAAACGTTGTGGGTTTCCCTTGATACCCCTACAGAAGTCTATTCCTTTACTGGGGATCGATTCTACCCCTTTGGCTGAGAATAAACCCCAGTTTTCTACTCAGGTGATAATGAGGGTTGAACCTGATCACCAGGAGTGCTGCAAATTTTTGGTTCTATATAATCTGCATGACATTATAGTGCTGGGTTTCCCTTGGTTACAGTCTCATAATCCTGTTTTGGATTGGAAATCTGTGTCTGTAACCAGTTGGGGCTGCCAATGTGTTAATGCCAACACTCCTGTTTTTTCTGCCTCCCCCCAGGCTCAGGATGTTCCTGACTTTTTGACTGATTTTTCTGATGTGTTTAGCGAAAGTAAATCTGCATCCTTACCTCCCCATAGGAGCTATGACTGCGCTATTGAATTAGTGCCAGGTAGTAAATTCCCTAAGGGTCGCCTTTTTAACTTGTCTGTACCTGAACATGACGCTATGCGGTCTTATATCAAGGAATCATTGAAGAAGGGTCATATCAGACCATCCTCTTCACCCTTAGGTGCCGGTTTTTTCTTTGTGGCCAAAAAAGATGGTTCATTAAGGCCGTGTATTGATTATCGTCTCTTGAACAATATTACTGTGAAATATCAATACCCGTTACCCTTGATTTCTGACCTGTTTTCCAGGGTGAAAAACGCTACTTGGTTTACCAAGCTTGACCTCAGGGGGCGTATAACCTTATTCGCATTAAGCACGGGGATGAATGGAAGACGGCATTTAACACCCCTGAAGGGCATTTTGAGTACCTTGTGATGCCCTTTGGGCTCACTAATGCTCCTTCCGTCTTCCAGTCCTTCATGAATGACATTTTCAGGGATTTTGTGGACAAGTTTCTGATTGTTTATTTGGATGATATCTTGATTTTTTCTAATGACTGGGACTCTCATGTGAAACATGTTCGAACTGTATTCCAGATTTTGAGAGAGAATGCTCTGTATGTGAAGGGATCAAAGTGTCTTTTTGGCGTACAGAGGATCTCATTTCTGGGATTCATTTTGTCCCCATCTGTTATTGAAATGGACCCGGTCAAGGTTCAGGCCATCTGTGATTGGGTCCAACCTACTTCATTAAAGGCTCTTCAGAGATTTTTGGGTTTTGCCAATTTTTATCGTAAATTTATTGGTAATTTCTCTGTTATTGTTAAACCATTAACTGATTTGACCAGAAAGGGTTCTGATGTGGTGAATTGGCCTCCTGAGGCAGTCTCTGCGTTTCAGGAACTTAAGCAGAGATTCACTTCTGCTCCTGCTCTACGGCAGCCTGATGTTTCTCTGCCATTTCAGGTGGAGGTTGATGCCTCTGAAATTGGGGCAGGTGCCGTTTTGTCCCAAAAAGATCCAGAGACCTCTAAAAGTAACCCTTGTGCCTTTTTCTCTCGAAAATTTTCTCCTACTGAACGTAATTATGACGTGGGTAATCGGGAGTTATTGGCCATGAAGTGGGCTTTTGAAGAGTGGAGACATTGGCTGGAGGGAGCCAAACATCAGGTGGTGGTCCTTACGGACCATAAGAATCTGGTCTATCTGGAATCTGCCAAGCGACTCAATCCTAGACAGGCCAGGTGGGCCTTGTTTTTCACACGTTTTAATTTTGTGGTTTCCTTTCTTCCTGGCACTAAGAATGTTAAGGCGGATGCCCTCTCGAGGAGTTTCCTTGCGGACTCTCCTGAGCTATCTGATCCCTCTGTTATTTTGAAGGAGGGTGTAGTTCTTTCCGCCATCTCGCCCAATTTGAGACTTGCTCTGGAGGGGTGTCAGGAGGATAGGCCCGAGCGCTGCCCTGTTGGAAAATTGTTTGTCCCGGACCAATGGAAAAAGAGTGTGATGTCTGAGATTCATTGTTCCGCATTGGCTGGGCATCCCGGAATTTTTGGTACCAGAGACTTGGTTAGTCGGTCCTTTTGGTGGCCTACCTTGTCTCGCGATGTCAGGGAATTTGTGCAGTCCTGCGGGACTTGCTCTCGCTCCAAGCCTTGCTCTCGCTCTAGTGGTTTGTTGATGCCATTGCCTGTGCCCAAGAGACCATGGACCCATATCTCTATGGATTTCATTTCCGATCTTCCTGTTTCTCAGAGAATGACCACCATCTGGGTAATTTGTGATAGGTTTTCCAAAATGATACATCTTGTGCCATTACCTAAGTTGCCTTCCTCCTCTGAATTGGTGCCGTTGTTCCTTCAGCACGTGGTTCGTTTACACGGCATTCCTGAGAACATTGTGTCTGACAGAGGAGTCCAGTTTGTTTCCAGATTTTGGAGGACTTTTTGTTCTAAACTGGGTGTTCAATTGTCTTTCTCCTCGGCATTTCATCCTCAGACCAATGGTCAAACTGAGAGAACAAACCAGACATTGGAGACTTATCTAAGATGCTTTGTGTCTGCTGATCAGGATGACTGGGTCTCTTTTTTGCCTTTGGCTGAGTTTGCTCTTAATAATAGGGCTAGCTCTGCCACTTTGATGTCTCCGTTTTTCTGTAATTCTGGGTTTCACCCTCGATTTTCTTCAGGACAGACGGAGGCTTCTGTCTGTCCAGGTGTTGACTCTGTTGTTGAGCGTATGCAGCAGATTTGGGACCAGGTAGTGGAGAGGTTGTCCCTCTCTCAGGAGAAGGCCCAGCGGTTTGCTAACCGGCATAGGACTGATGGTCCTCGGTTTAAAGTGGGGGACTTGGTCTGGTTGTCCTCAAAGAATATTCCTATGAGAGTAGCATCTCCTAAATTTAAGCCTAGGTTCATTGGACCTTATAAGATCATGGAGATTATTAATCCTGTTTCTTTTCGTTTGCTTCTTCCAGGGACATTTAAGATCCATAACGTGTTCCACAAGTCCTTGTTGAAGAGGTTTGTTGAGCCAGTGGTTCCTGCTGCTGTGCCTCCTGACCCTGTTTTGGTTGAGGGCAATCTGGAGTATGTGGTTGAGAAAATATTGGATTCTCGTTTTTCTAGACGAAGACTCCAGTATTTGGTTAAATGGAGAGGTTATGGTCAGGAAGATAATTCTTGGGTGTTTGCTTCGGACATCCATGCTAGGAGACTTATCCGTGCGTATCATAGAACTCATCCTGACCGACCTGGTTGCTCAAATGAGGGTTCGGTGACCCTCCTCAAGGGGGGGTACTGTTGTGAATGGGTTTGAGATGAGTTCTGAGCAGAGGCTCCCTCTGGTGGTTACAAGCGGTACTAGTGAGGATTGTGAGGACTGGGAATCAGGTGTTACTGATTGGTCTTATTTAAGGGAATCATTTTCCCATCAGGGTTGCCGGTGATCAATTGTTCTGGTCTGAATCCTTCTTTCCAGTTTCCCTTGTAGCCTGCTGTGTCGTGTCTGCATCTCCTGCTATCAGATAAGACAATTTCTTATTTTGTGTTTTTGCTATATTTTTGCATTTGGTCCTGCACTTCTGTGGGGGCCTTCTGGGTCCCCTCCGGGGGCTTTTGCCCTCTCAGTTTAGTTCAGCCACTGTGTTTTGTGCTTTTGCTTTTTCCAGTTTTTTCAGTGGCTGCTGTTTTTGTTACACCAGAGAACTAATTTAGGTGGTAGAGGTCGTGTGATCTCAGGTGATTTTGAAATTAGTAGAGTTGGTGTTTTTCAGGGTTTTCTGGGATTGCAGTAAGTACCCTTCCTGTCCTTTTCTATTTAGATAGTTTGGGCCCCAGCGTTTGCTCATACTATTTTCTTTCTGTGTCAGTATTTCCTCTTGTCTAACCGCCATTACATGTTTGGGGGCTTTCTATTATCTTTGGGGATCTGCTCCGGGGCAGATAGCTTTCCTATTTCTATCTTTAGGTGTAGTTAGTTTCTCAGGCTGTGACGAGGCGTCTAGGACCAACGTAGGAACGCTCCACGGCTGCCTCTAGTTGCGGTGGTTAGTCAGGGTACTGCAATCTCATAGATTCCAACTGCTCTGGTGTATTTCCTTTTTTGCCTGCACTCCTCAGCTACCGTAACATAACATGCACCCATCTTCTTTGTGAAGAAGAAAGATGGATCTCTGAGACCCTGTATAGACTATAGGGAACTCAATAAGGTTACTATTAGAAACCGTTATCCATTGCCTTTAATCCCTGAGTTGTTGGAGAGAGTGCGGCATGCCAAATTTTCTCTAAACTGGATCTCCGTGGGGCCTATAACTTGGTCCGTATTAGACCTGGGGATGAATGGAAGACTGCTTTCAGGTCACGCTATGGACACTTTGAATATCTAGTTATGCCTTTTGGTCTGAGTACCGCCCCAGCCACTTTCCAACACTTCGTGAATGATATCTTCAGGGATCTCCTAGATACATTTGTGGTGATTTATCTGGATGATATTCTAATTTTTTCTAACTCCAAAGAGGAACATCATGGACATGTGAGAATGGTCTTAGAACGCCTAAGACAAAACCATCTCTACATCAAACTTGAAAAATGTGAATTCCATAGGACCGAAATTCAATTTCTGGGGTATGTACTATCTACGCAAGGGATTAGTATGGATGGAAGCAAGACCCAAGCCATCAAGGATTGGCCAATTCCTAGAAATGTGAAGGAGGTGCAGCGTTTCATTGGGTTTGCCAACTTCTATAGACGTTTCATTAAGAATTTTTCTGAGGTAGTGTCACCTATCACCCAACTTACCCAGAAACAGTCTAGGTTCTCCTGGACCCCGCAAGCTCAGGAAGCATTTTCCTGTTTAAAGGATAAATTTACCACCGCACCTATCTTAGTACATCCCAACCCCGAGCTTGCCTTCATAATAGAGGTGGATGCTTCAGACTGTGCCGTTGGAGCTATACTCTCTCAGAGAACAGGTGAGAAGAATGTCTTGCATCCCTGTGCCTTCTTTTCCCAGCAGTTGTCTTCGGCTGAGAGGAACTACGATGTGGGCAATAGAGAATTGTTGGCCATTATTGCCGCCTTCAAGGAATGGAGACACCTTCTTCAGGGTGCTGCACAGCAAATAGTCGTCCTGACAGACCATCGTAACCTTGAATTTATCAGGTCGGCTAAGTGCCTGACTCCTCGCCAGGCTCGCTGGAATCTTTTCCTAAACCAATTTAATTTTGTCATTTCTTATAGACCAGGATCGCGCAATGGAAAGGCTGATGCACTCTCTAGGATTCATTCAGCAGAGACACGTCCACTTACTCCTCCTAAGACTATTCTTCCTGACTCTAGATTCCTGGGAGTGATTCATAATCAAGACCTACTTAAGGACATCAAGGAAGCATACCATGCGGATTCTTTGTTGGCTCAACCCCAAGGGACGTAAGTCTTGTCTTTAAGAATGGTGTGTGGATTCAGGGACAACGTCTGTATATACCTGAAACAGTCAGATTGAGAGTATTGCAACTCATCCACGATTCCAAGATAGCCGGGCATAGGGGAATTCTAAAGACACAAGAATTTCTTTCTCGTTTCTTTTGGTGGCCCACTTACAGGAAAGATGTCTTAAACTATGTCACTTCATGTGAAGTCTGTGCAAGATGCAAAACACCTCGCTCCTCACCAACTGGTCTGTTGCAACCTCTTCCCACCCCGTCCCGCCCGTGGGGATCCATTTCTATGGACTTCATTGTGGAGTTACCAACCTCTCAAGGGAAGAACACCATTCTAGTGGTGGTTGACCGTCTAACAAAGGCAGCTCATTTTATCCCTTGTGTCGGCTTACCCACTGTAAAACAGACATCAGACTTGATGATTAAGAATGTGTTTCGCTTACATGGAGTACCGGATGAGGTCATTTCGGATCGAGGGGTGCAATTCACTTCAAGGTTTTGGCAAAATTTCTGTGCAGCATTGGACATTAAAGTAAACCTTTCTTCTGCTTTTCATCCCCAGACTAATGGACAGACAGAACGAACCAATCAGACCCTGGAGCAGTATCTCCGCTGTTTTATCTGCCACCTACAGGATGATTGGGTGGATCTACTTCCACTGGCTGAGTTCTCTTATAACAACTCTCAGAGCGCCTCCACTAAGCAGTCTCCTTTTTACTCCAATCTAGGTTATCATCCTAACATTCTTCCTCGATTTCCCATAGAAACGCCCTTGCCGGCAGTGGCTGAAAGAATCACTTCTTTACAAAAGAATATGGATCTTCTAAAGGAAAATCTAGAATTGGCTCAGGAAAGGTACAAGAAAGCAGCAGATACATTTCGTAAACCTGCACCAGCTTTCAAGGTAGGAGATTTGGTCTGGCTGTCAACCAGAAATCTTAAATTAAAGATTCCATCGTCTAAATTGGGACATAAGTACATTGGACCTTATAAGATCAGTAAGATTATAAGTGCTGTTGCTTGTCGTCTTCAACTGCCCAGAACTATGAGAATCCACCCTGTCTTTCATGTATCCCTACTAAAGGCTGCAACACCCAATACGTTTCCTGGACGTTCTTCTCCTTGCCCTGACCCAGTGCTGGTCGATGGTCAGGAAGAATTTATGGTGGAAAGGATTCTAGATTCCAGGTTGTACAGAAATCAGTTGCAATATTTGATTAAATGGCAGGGCTACCCAGTGGAGGACAACTCATGGGAACCAGTCAATAATGTAAATGCTCCTCGCCTACTCCGCCAGTTTCATCAGAGGTACCCTGACAAGCCTGGTCTGAGGTCATCCGGAGGTTGTCCCTAAGGGGGGAGTAATGTAAGGTTCTTTGTCTCTGTTGACATGTTCCTTGAAACTCAGTTTTCCGTCGGCCATTTTGCTTTCTGTCTTTCTGCAGCTCTTGCCCTCAGTTAATATGGAGTTTCAGTTTTTATGTTCCCGCCCTGATTCTTCCCTCTTGCTTCTTAAGCAGCCTCAGCTGAACAATCAGTGCTCCTGAATCAAGCCTCAGTCAGTCTGTGACCTTACTCCTGGAAACCTTGGACTTGTACTCCAGCTATTCCCTACTGAGGAACCTTGGAACACTTTTGGACTCTGGAAACCTGCTGTTTGGTGAATCCATGTTTGCAGAGGAATGACGGTACAGAGAAGAGATCCTGAACCTACTTTGGAGATTTATTGTAGTGCTTGAAGTTACTCTGGCCTGCTGTGTCTCCTGTCGCTGTTCCTGCAAACTGTGTGAACTTTTCAGCATGCTTGTATGAAGTAATACAAGTAATTTCATTTCAACCTATGTCTCCTGTGTTTTCCTCGCACCCAAGCACAAGACGCTATAGGAACTGTACACTATACATGACAGGCCGTGTATTGATTATCGTCTCTTGAATAAGATCACTGTAAAGTATCAATATCAGTTACCCTTGATTTCTGACCTGTTTTCCAGGGTGAAAAGTGCTAGTTGGTTTACCAAGCTTGACCTCAGGGGGGCGTATAACCTTATTCGCATTAAGCACGGGGATGAATGGAAGACGGCGTTTAATACCCCAGAGGGGCATTTTGAGTACCTAGTGATGCCCTTTGGGCTCACTAATGCTCCTTCCGTCTTCCAATCCTTCATGAATGATATTTTCAGGGATTTTGTGGATAAATTTCTGATTGTTTATTTGGATGATATCTTGATTTTTTCCAATGACTGGGACTCTCATGTGAAACATGTTCGGACTGTGTTCCAGATTTTGAGAGAGAATGCACTGTATGTGAAGGGATCAAAGTGTCTTTTTGGCGTACAGAAGGTCTCATTTCTGGGATTCCTTTTGTCTCCGTCTGTTATTGAAATGGACCCGGTCAAGGTTCAAGCCGTCTGTGATTGGGTCCAACCTACTTCATTAAAGGCTCTTCAGAGATTTTTGGGTTTTGCCAATTTTTATTGTAAATTTATTAGTAATTTCTCCGGTATTGTTAAACCATTGACTGATTTGACCAAAAAGGGTTCTGATGTGGTGAATTGGCCTCCTGAGGCAGTCTCTGCGTTTCAGGAACTTAAGCAGAGATTCACTTCTGCTCCTGTTCTACGGCAGCCTGATGTTTCTCTACCGTTTCAGGTGGAGGTTGATGCCTCTGAAATTGGGGCAGGTGCCGTTTTGTCCCAAAGAGATCCAGAGACCTCTAAGAGTAACCCTTGTGCCTTTTTCTCTAGAAAATTTTCTCCAACTGAACGTAATTATGACGTGGGTAATTGGGAGTTATTGGCCATGAAGTGGGCCTTTGAAGAGTGGAGACATTGGCTGGAAGGAGCCAAACATCAGCTGGTGGTCCTCACGGACCATAAGAATCTGGTTTATCTCGAATCAGCCAAGCGACTTAATCCTAGACAGGCCAGGTGGGCCATGTTTTTCACACGTTTTAATTTTGTGGTTTCTTTTCTTCATGGCACTAAGAATGTTAAGGCGGATGCCCTCTCAAGGAGTTTCTTTGCGGACTCTCCTGAGTTATCTGATCCTACTGTTATTTTGAAAGAGGGTGTAGTTCTTTCCGCCATCTCGCCCAATTTGAGACTGGCCTTGGAAGGGTGTCAGAAGGATAAACCTGAGCATTGCCCTATTGGGAAATTGTTTGTCCCAGACCAGTGGAAGAAGAGTGTGATGTCTGAGATTCATTGTTCCGCGTTGGCTGGTCATCCCGGGATTTTTGGTACCAGAGACTTGGTGAGTCGGTCCTTTTGGTGGCCTACTTTGTCTCGTGACGTCAGGGAATTTGTGCAGTCCTGTGGGACTTGCTCTCGCTCCAAGCCTTGCTCTCGCTCTAGTGGTTTGTTAATGCCATTACCTGTGCCCAAGAGGCCATGGACCCATATCTCTATGGATTTTATTTCTGACCTCCCTGTTTCTCAGAGAATGACCGTTATCTGGGTAATCTGTGATAGGTTTTCCAAGATGATACATCTTGTGCCATTACCTAAGTTACCTTCCTCCTCCTTATTGGTGCCTTTGTTCCTTCAGCACGTGGTTCGGTTACATGGCATTCCTGAGAACATTGTGTCTGACAGAGGAGTCCAGTTTGTTTCCAGATTTTGGAGGACATTTTGTTCTAAACTTGGTGTTCAATTATCTTTCTCCTCTGCTTTTCATCCTCAGACCAATGGACAAACCGAGAGAACAAACCAGACCTTGGAGACTTATTTGAGATGTTTTGTGTCTGCTGATCAAGATGACTGGGTCTCTTTTTTGCCTTTGGCTGAGTTTGCTCCTAATAATAGGGCTAGCTCTGCCACCTTGATGTCTCCATTTTTCTGCAATTTTGGGTTTCACCCTCGATTTTCTTCGGGACAGGCGGAGGCTTCTGTCTGTCCGGGTGTTGACTCTGTTGTGGAGCGTATGCAGCAGATTTGGGACCAGGTAGTGGAGAGGTTGTCTCTCTCTCAGAAGAAGGCCCAACGGTTTGCCAACCGGCATAGGACTGATGGTCCTCGGTTTAAAGTGGGGGACTTGGTTTGGTTGTCTTCAAGAAATATCCCTATGAGGGTTGCATCTCCAAAGTTTAAGCCCAGGTTCATTGGACCTTATAAGATCATGGAGATTCTTAAACCTGTTTCCTTCCGTTTGCTTCTTCCAGGGACATTTAAGATCCATAACGTGTTCCACAAGTCCTTATTGAAGAGGTTTGTCGAGCCAGTGGTTCCTATGGCTGCGCCTCCTGACCCTGTTTTGGTTGAGGGCAATCTGGAGTATGTGGTTGAGAAAATATTGGATTCTCGTTTTTCTAGACAGAAACTCCAGTATTTGGTTAAGTGGAGAGGATATGGTCAGGAGGACAATTCTTGGGTGTTTGCTTTGGACATACATGCTAGGAGACTGATCCGTGCCTATCACCGAGCTCATCCTGATCGGCGTGGTTGCACAAGTGAGGGTTCGGTGACCCCTCATCAAGGGGGGGGTACTGTTATGAATGTGCTAGAGATGGTTTCTGAGCAGAGGCTACCTCTGGTGGTTACAGACAGTACTGAACCTTTCAGCGAGGAGTGGCAATCTGGAATCACGGACTGGTCTGATATAAGGGAGGTTCCCTCCCATGATGGTTGCCGGTGATCAATTGTTCTTGTCTCAATTGTGGTTCCTGGTTCATTTGGAAGTTTGCTGGAGTCCTGTCTGCATCTTCTGCTTTCAGATGGGATATTTTTTGCTTTTCTTTTTGTGCTTGCTTTTTGCATTGTTTTCTGCACTTTTGTGGAGGTCATCCGGGTCCCCTCCTGGGGCCTGAGCTCCTCGCAGTTTTTCTGCAGCCACTGTTATTTGCTCATTTGCTTTTTCCTGTTTTTTCAGCGGCTGCTGCTTGGTTGTTGTTCACATTGAGATCTGATTTAGTGGGAGGCAAGATCGTGTGATCTCAGTATTTTTGTAATCAGAATTGTTGGATTTTTGTAGGGTTTTCTGGGTTGCAGAAAGTAGTCTCTCCTGTCCTATCCTATTTAGTCAGCTTGTGGCCCCAGCGTTTGTGTCAGGATCCCGTCTGGGTTGGAGCCGATGTTACTGCAAACACTAGGGAAAGCAGAGGCAGGTAGCGTAGTCAGGTGGCAAGCCGAGGTCAGTTCACAGGAGAGCAGTGTTTGTAGCAGAGGAGCAGGCAGATAATGTAGTCAGGTGGCAGGCCGAGGTCAGTTCACAGGAGAGCAGTGTTTGTAGCAGAGGAGCAGGCAGATAACGTAGTCAGGTGGCAGCCGGAGGTCGGTACACAGGAAAGGCAATTCGGTAGCAGAGGAGCAGGCAGATAACGTAGTCAGGTGGCAGGCCGAGGTCAGTTCACAGGAGAGCAGTGTTTGTAGCAGCAGGAACAGCAGGAGAAAGAGCTTGACTAAAGGCTGGAAGCACATTAATCTCGCAATGACACACCCACAGGGCCAGGTTTATATAGGGCGTGTAATTGGTAATCAGAGGCCAAACGAGAGAGCACTGGGTGAAGCCGATCAGGAAGAACAGTCAATGGTATCCGGGTTCAGCAAGGAACTTTGTAGCCAGCAGAATAGCTCAGATGGTAGAGCTGGTGGACAAGAGACACTGGGTTCGATTCCTGACAGTACTCCCCTCCTTCCAGGATGGCCTCTGGACATCTCAGGAGCTGGCTTATCTGGGTACCTCTGATGGAAGGTGTTGTGAATGTACGTGAAATGAGTTCTGAGCAGAGGCTCCCTCTGGTGGTTACAAACGGTACTGGACTGTCCAGTGAAGATTGTGAGGATTGGGAATCAGGTGTTACTGACTGGTCTTATATAAGGGAGTCACCTTCCCATCAGGGTTGCCGGTGATCAATTGTTCTGGTCTCAATCCTTGATTCCTGTTTCCTTTGTAGCCTGCTGTGTCGTGTCTGCATCTCCTGCTAACAGATAAGACATTTTCTTCTTTTTGCTTTTGTGCTTGATTTTTGCATTTTGTCCTGCACTTCTGTGGGGGCCTTCAGGGTCCCTCCGGGGGCTTTTGCCCTCTCAGTTTTGTTCAGCCACTGATGTTTGTACATTTGCTTTTTCCAGTTTTTTCAGTGGCTGCTGTTTTGATTTTGTTACACCAGAGAACTAATTTAGGTGGTAGAGGTCGTGTGATCTCAGGTGTTTTTGAAATTAGTAAAGTTGGTGCTTTTCAGGGTTTTTTGGGATTGCAGTAAGTGCCCTTCCTATCCTTTTCTATTTAGTTAGTTTAGGCCCCAACGTTTGCTCATACTATTTTCTGTCTGTGTCAGTATTTCCTCTTGTCTAACCGCCATTACATGTTTGGGGGCTTTCTATGTTCTTTGGGGATCTGCTCCGGGGCAGATAGCTTTCCTCTTTCTATCTTTAGGTATAGTTAGTTTCTCAGGCTGTGACGAGGCGTCTAGGACCAACGTAGGAACGCTCCACGGCTGCCTCTAGTTGTGGTGGTTAGTCAGGGTACTGCAATCTCATAGATTCCAACTGCTCTGGTGTATTTCCCTTTTTTCCTGCACTCCTCAGCTACCAAATCATAACAGGAAGGCTCTTGTAAGTCCAGGAGCATGGACGTTGTCCTTTGGTTCCCATGAATTTTCCTCTGGTCCGTAACCTTCCCACTGCACCAGATACTGCAGTTTACCTCTGAATTTTCGGGAGTCCAGAATCTTATTCACAATGTATTCTTCTTCACCACGGATTCTTTCTGGTGGAGGAGGTGGCTGAATTCTTCCTGGAAACGGGTTTTCACAGAAGGGTTTGAGCAAGGATATGTGAAACACTGGATGAATCCTCAGATTGTTGGGAAGTTTTAAACGAAAAGCAACCTGGTTAATTTTTGCAGAAATTTGAAAAGGTCCAATGAATTTCTGACCCAATTTGGAGGATGGCACCTGTGTCTTAAGATTTTTAGTGGACAGCCAAACTTTGTCTCCAACCTGAAGAGCAGGGGGCATTCTCCGATGTTTATCTGCTGCTTCCTTATATTCTTCCTGGGTCTTGAGTAATATCTCTGATAATTCCTTCTGGGATTCCTGTAATTTTGCAAGCCTGTCATTAACAGCAGGAATGGGAGTGTTCACTGGCAGATTAGGAATAAATACTGGATGTACTCTATAATTAGCAAAAAATGGGGTTTGAGATGTAGCGCTATGTATGGAGTTGTTGTAGGCAAACTCTGCTGCTGGTAAATAATCCACCCAGTCATCCTGAAGATAGGAAATGAAGCAACGGAGGTATTGCTCCAAAGTCTGGTTCGTTCTCTCCATCTGGCCATTGGACTGAGGATGGAAAGCGGTAGAAAGATTCACCGTGACTCCCAAGGCTGTACAGAAACTCTTCCAAAATTTTGACGTAAATTGAACGCCTCTGTCAGACACCACATTGTCAGGAATTCCATGGAACCTGAATACCTCTTTGATCATCAGTTCTGCAGTTTTTTCAGCAGTAGGAATTCCTTCAGTTGGAATAAAGTGGGCCATTTTTGTGAGTCGGTCCACTATGACAAGGATGACGGTCATCTGTTTGGAAGGGGGTAGTTCCACAATAAAATCCATGGAAATAGATCCCCAAGGCCTGGATGGAACTGAGAGTGGTTGCAAGAGTCCTAGAGGAGACGATCGTGGTGTCTTGTTTCGTGCGCATGTTAAACAGGTTGAAACATATTTCCTCACGTCCTTCCTACAATTAGGCCACCAAAAGAAATGAAGTAGTAAGTCTTGTGTTTTTGCAACCCCAGGATGTCCTGCCAGTTTAGAATCATGGACACTTTTGAGGACTTCAAGGCGAGAAGATTCAGGTACATATATTTTGTGTTTCTGCATCCAAAACCCCTCTTTGAATGAAAGATCGACGTCTTCCGAAGGATGGTTAAGGAAAGAGTCCTCTTGATATCCATCTTTAATTCTATTACATAGTCCTCTAGAGTGCAATATTCCCAAAAAATTTTTAGGGCCTAGAATTGTATCGTCATTACTAGACCTCTCCTGAGGTTCCGAACACATCCTGGACAGAGCGTCAGCCTTGCCATTTCTTGAACCAGGCCGGTAAGAGATTATAAAATTGAATCTTGAGAAAAATAAGGCCCATCGTGCTTGTCTTGCAGACAATCTTTTTGCTGTACGGAGGAATTCAAGATTCTTGTGGTCCGTGAAGACAGTCACAGGGTGATTGGCACCTTCCAGAAGATGTCTCCACTCGGAGAAGGCAACTTTAGTGGCTAACAGTTCTTTATTACCGATGTCGTAGTTCTTTTCTGCAGATGACATGGTTTGGGAAAGAAACGCACATGGGTGAAGTTGCATCTTGTCCCCAACTCGCTGAGACAGAATGGCTCCCACTGCAGAGTCCGAGGCATCCACTTCGACAGTAAATGGCAATTCAGGATTTGGGTGTACTAACAATGGAGCAGACGTAAAAAGAGTTTTCAACTTGTCAAAAGCCTCCTGTGCCTCCGGAGACCAGAAAAATGCTTTGGTCTTTTTTGTTAGTGTAGTAATTGGTAGTATGATCCGTGAAAAGTTCTTTATAAATTTTCGGTAAAAATTTGCAAATCCTATGAAACGCTGGACGTCTTTTAAATTTCTTGGAACAGGCCAGTCCACTACAGCATTGATTTTGCCGGGATCCATGCTCAGACCTTCTGGGGAGATGATATATCCCAGAAATTGGATACTAGTTTGTTCAAACTCACATTTTTCAAGTTTAATGTAAAGCTGGTTCTCCTGTAGTCGTTCCAAGACTAACTGGACGTGCCTGCGATGCTCTTCCAAGGTGTCTGAAAATATAAGAATGTCATCGAGATAAGCCACAACGAATTGGTCCAAGAAATCTCGAAATACATCATTAATAAAATGTTGAAAGGTGGCTGGGGCATTGCTAAGGCCAAAGGTCATAACCAGAGATTCAAAATGTCCATATCTCGTTCTGAAGGCGGTCTTCCACTCATCTCCTGGGCGAATCCGTATGAGGTTGTACGCCCCTCTAAGATCCAGCTTCGTAAAGATTTTCGCAGAACGGAGTCTCTCAAATAGTTCAGGAATCAAGGGTAGCGGGTAGCGATTCTTGACAGTGATATTATTCATCTCTCTGTAGTCAATACATGGCCGCAGAGTGGAGTCTTTCTTTTCAACAAAGAACAGGGGTGCCCCAGCTGGAGATGTGGAAGGTCGAATAAAGCCTTTCTCTAAATTTTCATCCAGGAACTTTCTTAATACCTTCAATTCAGGTTCAGAAAGATTGTATATCCGTCCAAATGGAATGGCTGCTCCTGGCAGCAATTCAATGGGACAGTCGTAAGGACGGTGAGGAGGTAATTGATCTGCTTTCTTCTTACTGCAGACATCAGAGAACTGCTGATATTGAGGTGGTAGTTTCTCTTCCTTCTCATGCGAAATCTCAGAGATTTGGACTTGTTGGAGAACAGGGGGTTCCTTATGACAATTATTCTTACAGTAGTCAGATGGAAAGGTGATGGTCCTTGATGCCCAGTTGATAGAAGGGTTATGGACTGAAAACCAGGGGATCCCTAGAATAACCGGAAATTTCGGAGATGAAAAAAGGTGGAAACTGACAGCTTCATGATGATCCGGGTCGATACAAATCTCCAGTTCGATTGTCTCATGCGTGACAGGTCCAGAAGACAAAGGTGATCCATCCACAGTTTCCATTTCAATTGGTGTGGATTTGGTCCTACTGGAAATATTATTATCACGTGTAAATTTTAAGTCCATAAAATTTCCTCCTGCTCCCGAATCCAACAGGGCAGAGCATTGTATTTTTTGGGTGCCCATTACAACCTGAATGGGAATTACAAAATGAGATGATGTAGTATGTATTTTGTCTATTTCTGGCGTTACTGATGAGATAGTCTGCAAAATGGAATCCAACTGCTGAGAAAGCTCCATATTGCTGGCAGACCTGTTGTTGGTAAAGGCTATAGTCTTTTTGTTAGGACAGTTGATGGCATAGTGTCCAGGGTCCCCACAATAGAGGCAGAGATGTTCTGCACGTCGCCTCTCCTTCTCCTGTGCAGAGAGTGGTCTTCGGATGACGTCGATCTGCATCGGTTCAGACGCGCCTTGCGTCTTTTCTTGGTGGTCTGATGCTGAAAATGAGAAGCCAGGGCTATTCCCAAGTGCTCGCAATCTCTCCTTTCTCCTTTCAGTAAGTCTCTGGTCAATCCGGATACACAGTTGAATAAAGTCCTCCAACTGGTCAGGGGTCTCAACCCTGGCAAGCTCGTCTTTCACTGGTTCTGATAACCCTCGTCGGAATTGACTTCTCTGGGCCGCTGGATTCCAGGTGGTGTCGGCCACCCAGCGACTGAACTCCGATGTATATTCCGCAACAGAGCGACGTCCTTGGCGCAAATTATGTAATTTGGTTTCTGCTGTGGCACAGCGGTTTGGGTCATCAAAAACTTGATTCATAGCTGCGATGAAAGCTTCCAGGTCATTAAAGAGGGCATAGTCCTTTTCTACATAAGGTGAAGCCCAAGCAAGAGCTTCATCCGTCAGGAGATTTATCATGAAAAAAACTTTCTTCCTCTCACTGGTAAAGGGAGCAGGTTGCATCTGGAAGTATATGCGGCATTGATTGAGGAATCCTCGGTACTGCTGGCGATCCCCACTGAACTTTGCAGGCAGCGGCAGCCGCGCGTTTGATTCGGACCCTGAATTGCGCACGTCCAGAAGTTGTTTTTGAAGCTCAATTACTTCCTGTTGTATCACCGTGAAATCAGTTTGTAACTTGGAATATTTTCCTTGAGAGTCAGTACAAAAACTTTGAAGCTCCGTAACTTGCCGCCTCAGGGTGTTCACAGCGGACTCCATTTTGGCGCGAGATTATTCTGTCAGGATCCCGTCTGGGTTGGAGCCGATGTTACTGCAAACACTAGGGAAAGCAGAGGCAGGTAGCGTAGTCAGGTGGCAAGCCGAGGTCAGTTCACAGGAGAGCAGTGTTTGTAGCAGAGGAGCAGGCAGATAACGTAGTCAGGTGGCAGGCCGAGGTCAGTTCACGGAGAGCAGTGTTTGTAGCAGAGGAGCAGGCAGATAACGTAGTCAGGTGGCAGCCGGAGGTCGGTACACAGGAAAGGCAATTCGGTAGCAGAGGAGCAGGCAGATAACGTAGTCAGGTGGCAGGCCGAGGTCAGTTCACAGGAGAGCAGTGTTTGTAGCAGCAGGAACAGCAGGAGAAAGAGCTTGACTAAAGGCTGGAAGCACAATAATCTCGCAATGACACACCCACAGGGCCAGGTTTATATAGGGCGTGTAATTGGCAATCAGAGGCCAAACGAGAGAGCACTGGGTGAAGCCGATCAGGAAGAACAGTCAATGGTATCTGGGTTCAGCAAGGAACTTTGTAGCCAGCAGAATAGCTCAGATGGTAGAGCTGCTGGCTGGTGGACAAGAGAAACTGGGTTCGATTCCTGACAGTTTGCTCAGTCTATTTTCTGCCTATGTTTGTATTTTCATCTTGTCTAACCGCCATTATATGTTTTGGGGCTTCCTATTTTCTTTGGGGATCTGCTCCGGGGCAGATAGCTTTCATCTTTCTGCTTTAGGTGTAGTTATCTCTCAGGCTGTGACGAGGCGTCTAGGATCAACGTAGGAACGCTCCACGGCTACCTCTAGTTGTGTCGTTAGTTTAGGAATCTGCAACCCAAGGACAGACATAGAAAAATACTATAATAATAATATTCCCTTGTCAAAACTAATACTTGATTGTATTACTTGTTCCAAAAATATAGATAATTACTTTCCAACAATTTCCGCAACACTAGTAGCATGGAAAACTATGGCTAAACGTCAAATTCAAACAAAAAGGAATCTGAGATTTGAACAAATAAAAAATATCTCTTTAAGAATGTTTGGACTAATCATGAATAAAGAGATTCCAATTACGTGGAAATATCATAAATTTAATAACGTTTGTGATCTGTATGATGGTCAACATTTTAAAAGCAATGAAGAACTTATCACTCAAAACAATTTCTCAATCCAGGATATTGAAATCTATTCCTCATTAAAAAAAACTTATATTAAAATTTCTGAGAAGGAAGTATTTTTTAACAAAGTCGATAAGTATGTTATTATGTAATCCGGATGTAAAGATATACTGGTCTTCAAAGAATATATACAAAATATTTAATTCAGAAGACACCTTTCAAAAAACTCTTTTTATGCGTAACTGGGAAAACTACTTAAATATAACTATTTCTCAAGAACAATGGGAACAAGCTCTTAAACACACCTACTCATCCAACATCTGTGTTTCACTTCATGAATCCTATTACAAGATTATTTCTAGATGGTATTATACTCCTATAAAACTCACTAGATTATTCCCAGGAAAATCCCCAGATTGTTGGAGAAATTGCGGACAAACGGGTAATCTATTACATATTTTTTGGGAATGTAATAAAATTAAGCCTTTATGGTTGGAAATATCTGAAACAATTAATAAAATTTCCAATCAAAAGATTACTCTAACGCCTCAAATGGCCTTGCTTTCGATTGACTTAGATGAAATACTTCCGTCTCATAGACCCACGATTATTCATTTATTCTTGATAACAAAAAATGCTATAGCTTTGTTCTGGAAAGAAGACACCATTCCTAACCTCAACGATATTATAGGAAAAATGAAACTACATCAAATGTATGAAGAAAGTCATGCAATCGCAAATAATTATTATGCTTCATACAGAAAAAGATGGAAATCCTGGTTAGACTTTGCTTCCAGATAAGTTACTTACTCCCATATGACTTAGACATACTTATTGATAATTCGTTTTATTTTGATTCTCTCCAAAATGTTTATTTATGCTTTCTTCCGCTAAAAACATATGTTACATATAACGGATAAGTTAGTTAGTTAGTTAGTTAATTAGTCTTAGTATAGTAATAGGTCTATACTTTGGAATTATACTTGTCTTTTCAACTGTTAAGTTTATATACCTATATTCATTCTATTGTTATTCTTCTCTACTGTTATTATGTATGTTTTTGTTTGTAAAAATTTTAATAAAGTTATATGAAAAAGGAATCTGCAACCCATCAGTTACCAACATCTCAGGTGTTCGGCTGCCCTGCTGTTGTTCCTGTCCTCCTCAGCTACCGAAACATAACAGTCATGTCTACGTAACATAGGAGAGAACAATAAAATACCCATTTCTCAAAGTATTCTACAGTGATACATCCCAAGGTCTCATATCTTGTCCGAACTGGAGCAGTCTGGTTTTATTAAAGCCCATGACCTTTACTCCAGTAGAAAAACTATTTGGCTTTATAACAGCCAGAAACTATTGCCTAGTAACAGAATTTATCTCATAAAGACAAGATGGAGTTACAAACACAAAATGGAACATTCATTTTGATCTTTCTTAATTTAGTCCTTCACATTCCCCCTAGATAAATTTTGTTAACTTATATCCAGCATCAGAGGTACTATCCCAAGCTATAAGCTCGAGGGGTACTGGTCTTCACATATCTGATGCCATGTTACCAGACATGGCTGTTGTGGCGTACCCATCTCCCCTGTATACTACAATTTACAAATAACAATTTTTGATAACGGTTGTGGAGATCTTTTGAAGATAGCCATGCACTTGACTTCAACATCTTCATCAGATAACTTTTTGAAATCGATATAAAGAAGAGCAGGGGTAACAACGCCTTTTGGTATCATTAGCTGTCCAAGTACAGAATTTCCTAATACATACAGAAATACACCAAAAAAAAAACAAGTTTTAGTATTACATACATAACAAGAATAAGGGCAGCGATGTGTAACAAACTTTTCAAGATTCCAGCTATCCAGCCCCCAATTCCCTTAAACTAATTATTTGGATTAAAAAGAAAATATCTGCCAGAGACTGGGAATTATTCAACAAATCTCTCAGTAATTTTTCATAATACTATATAAACTTATTATTTAAGGACATTGGGGAATTTAGGCTATCCCATGTGGTCACCAATAATAACATAAAAAATACAAAAAACCAAAACATTATGTCCCCTTTATTTGCTATTGGCTTGTTTAACCAGCTTGCAATGCGATACGTGGATCCAAGTCGGTCTTCCTTCCAGTTTCACTGACAAAGAAGTAATGAGGAGAACTTAATAGGGACCGTCATACAAGAGTTCTAGTCCATATTTTCTGACATGCCTTTTCACAACCACAAAATCATCAGACTTCAAATTATAACAAATATCGGTTTCTGCTGAATCTGGAAAAGAAGAAACTAAAGCATAGGTGTTAGCAAGATTTTTACTAAACTGAATAACATTAAACAGCACGGTCAGTTTCTTCTGATAACTATTGAGACTGGAAATTTGCAATTGGGGTCCTAGCACCAAACAATATCTCATATAGGGACAGGCCATGTTTTGCAATAGGGGTAATACAAATGTGGTATAGTACAATGGGTAGGAGCTCTGGCCATAGAGCTGTAGTCTCCTGCATCATTTTGGTCAATTGTCCCCTCAGTGTGTCATTCAACCTCTCAACTTCCCCCCTGGATTGTGGATGGTATGGAGTATGGAGGATTACAGTGGATCCAAGCATTGTTAGAACCTCCTGATACACATGAGAAGAAAAAGCCGGACCTTGGTCACTTTCAACGACTTCTGGAACTCCATATCTGCAGATGACTTCCATCACCAGTTTCTTTGCTGTGGTCTTGGTAACGGAATGCTTCTGGCCAACTGGAGAACATGTCGACAACCACCAGACAATATTCATACCTTCCAGACTTAGGCAACGTGATATGGTCCATCTGGAACCAGTAGAATTTTTGTACCAGGGCTAGGGCCTGGTCTTTTCCTCGATGTATAGGTCCATGTGCCCACGTGTCAATAGCAGGGTACATCCGCTTAGGGAGACACACAAGTTGGTCCTTTTTCCAGAGACCATTGTCCATACGTGCTCCATCAGCCTTCCACTGCTTCACCTCTTCTTTTGGAGACATTCTCTGCATCGTTATTAAGCGGTCTCGCGGGGTCCGACAGAAACCCTCAGTCTGTTGTAGATCATCAGGTTCTTGTAGAGGATCTCTTGCAACTGTTTACACTGAGAGCGTGTGGTCACCATAATTGGTATGGTTAGTTCAACGGGCAGAAGAGCAACGGCCTTTGCTTGCAAATCCGCAAATGCGTTGTCAATAGTCTGTGGACTGTTCCTAGGGCCGTGCTCCTTGACTTTGATAATGGCCACCTGAGTAGGCAATTTGATCGATTCCATGACGGTTTTAACAGCTTCAGCATTTTTTTCACTGGAGTTCCGGCAGTATTAATAAACCCTCGATTGGCTTATAGAGCCCCAAAATCGTGAGCAACACCAAATGCATATCATGAGTCCGTGTATATATTAGCCCATCTTTGGCCAAAGTACATGCAGTAGACAGAGCCTGAAATTCTGCTTCTTATGCTGCCGGTGATGGTGGGAGCGCAGCTGCGTGCACTACAGTGTCCTCTGTGGTGACAGCATATCCAGTGTGGAATCTTCCAAACTCATCAGCATATCTTGAACCATCCGTGTATAACACCAGATCGGGATTTGGAAGTGGATTCTCACTGACATTTGGCGGAGAAGCTGTTTCTTCAGTCAGAAGTTGGGAACAATCATGCTGGAGATAATCCTCATCACTGCCATCTTTCTTGGGGACCGGCAGTAAAGTAGCGGGTTGATTGTAGTACAGCGAAGCAACTTGGTATAGTCAGGCAAAAGGAGTGAACACTGCAGCCGTAAATGTCGTTGTACAGTCAAATATCTTGGCTGTTGGAGTGTTAGTATTGCTGCAATATCATCAGAGGCAAAAATGTGTGTTTCATGTCCAAGAAAACGCTGGAGTTCAGTTTCACCTTTTGGGAAAGGAAGGGAGCTGACAGCTATTTTTCTTTCTTCTGTGAGGTGTCTGACACCCTGAAGGAGACAGTGACCTAAAAATATCACTTGACCAAGACAGAACTGAAGTTTCGAGGCCAAAACCCGACAATTCAGATCTGCCAGATGCTTCAGAAGACTAACAATAGCAATATGGCTTCCTGCTCCGTCCATACACACAACAAAAATCATTCATATACTGAAGCAGCGTGACATGGGGGGTGGTCTGATTGCCAGAATAAAAGACACTCGCCCATATTTTTTACAAACTAATTGGAACTGTTTTGGGCCCTTTGTGGCAGAACTGTCCACATCAATTATCCTCCCTAATAAATAAATACAAACAGAGATTGACAATCTTGGTATAATAGAATACTAAAAAAAAGACATTGGCAAAATCGATAACTGTGAACCAAGCAACATCCTGAGATATCTGGAACAAAAGAGTATATATATATTAGACACCACTGGAGTTTCCAGATCAGTAACTGCATTAACTGCCCATAATTCTTGTACCAGCCGGTACACAGGGTTAAATTGAAAGGGGGGCTGGAGTTTGCTATGTAGGTACTGATAAGAACTGTGTCCTTGCAGCTGCAGATGCCTGCTTGCGAAGGTGGGGGCTAGAACTACTCCTGGCTGGCTTTTTTTTTTTTTTTTTTCTTCCTGATACAGAATGGGCTGAATCCTTATGAAAAACTTTTTTTTAATTATTTTTAATATATTGTACAGAGTGGAATTCTCGACATCAGGTCTAACTGACATTATCGCCTCCTTCAATTCGGGACATCAAAACTGCCACAAAAAAAACGTGAGTGGGCTTTATTATACAATGAGACTGAATGGGTGAATAAAATAGGAGGGGGTTGATAGCAGGGACTGGTGCTGGCGGTGGTTGATAATAAGTGCCGTCAGCGTTTACCAAGGGAAAAGTTGAGACTACGACACTGCAACAGGTCTCTCTCCACTGAAAATTAGTAACTCCGCATACATTACAAATCCACCCGGCTTAATTTCCTGGGAAAAGATCTTATTATCTAGCAGAGAAACCCCTTGTTCCAAATCATCATTTTTAATTATTTGTTTTTCTAGCATATTACAATGTCACTTTCTCAGTTCCTTCCACAAAACATCCAATCTCTGTTATAGTAAGCAGCTTTCCTTTTTTTCATTATAACCATAAGGCCGGGATCACACATGCGAGTAAGTCGTCCGACACTCGCATGTGAAATCCCAGCTCTGGTGCCGGCATTCAGGAGTGGAGCGAACGGCTGCATGTAGTTCTATGCAGCCGCGCGCTCCACTCCTGAGTGCCGGCGCCAGAGCTGGGATTTCACATGCGAGTGTCGGACGATTTACTCGCATGTGTGATCCCGGCCTAACACAAACAATCAGAATTCACTTTCTGTTTTCTACCTCCATATCAACCTGCCTTTCTAACACCTTTGTCTCATAGCGTAGGCTTCATTCTCCCGCTCTCAAGAATTCCTCTGCATTTTTGATAGATTTTTTTTTTCTCGTCTCTCAACCATAAGACTGACAGTATCCAATCCATTACACAAATCCAAACTCTTCTTTTTCTTCTTTCTTCCACGGAAAACATGATACTCCTGTAAAGTTAAATATCCTTACTTAAATTGTGCCCAGTCCTAGAGCGGCCGTATAGTCTGTCGCACCGGGCCTATCAATCCCCCACAGGGATGGCCCCACAACACAATACTCAGTGAAAGGAGGAGGGCGTCTTAGACTATCCCTCCGGACACCTCTGGTTATATATATATATATATATATATATATATATATATATATATTTCCGGTATCCCTCCCATCTTCGATCACTTCATCGTGCCCGATTCTAACAGTGATCAGGATTTCAGGATATTTTGACTAAAAAGAGAGTTACAATCACTGGTCAATCCGGGGTGTCCGTCCCTTATGAGGTACGGTTCGAACACTGGGCCCCAACAGAACTACACCTCTATATGATTCCACCCGAGAATCATCCCACCATCGGGGACAAACCTCAGATCCTCTTTCCAGCAACAAACACAGGAAAACCACACCAAACGGTCAGTCTGAACAGTATAACTGCCAACTTACCGTGGTTGTGGGGGGTGATCAGTCCCAATTTTCCAGTGTCTGTTTCCGGTCCGAGGGTCCTTTGTCTTGTTGTCCTCCGGGGGCATAGGCGTCCCTATATGGGGGCCCCACGTTGGGCGCCATCTGTTAAGGTAGGATCTAAGTGACCCTTCACGGTTGACCTAGTGATATCCAAATTAATAAACAGAATGTTGCTAGCAACATAAATAACTAAACAGACACGTGTTTCCGTCTGGAAGAATCGAGCAAGATTCCTATCCCATGTATTACATCATCATCTTTTATAGTATTTAGTGAGCTTGTACTTCAACCAATAGTATAAAACCACACCTACAACATTTAACCAATGAAAATACAAGAAAAATTACCTTTAAGAATACAAGAAAATAGGAAACTACATATATGGTCATGTCTACGTAACATAGGAGAGAACAATAACATACCCATTTCTCAAAGTATTCTACAGTGATACATCCCAAGGTCTCATATCTTGTCCATATAATAGTAGAAACGTATGCACAGCCCTTAAGGAGGTGCCAGATTAGGTGCCCAAACCACTATATATATTAGAAAACTCTGCACTCAACTTGGGATGAAATAATGTTTATTATCCAAAATAGTATGCAGGGAGGGACGTTTCGGTCACACGACCTTCATCAGCTACCCTGTAGAGTAATAACCGTCATCTTAGATTCAATTGGATATAGATAGACCAATGTCGGCTTATCATTCCTTAGGCACAGGTAAGTAACAGTATTACGTAGAGATCTTATGAGAGGTGGAATGTCGTCTGTGGAGATCTTATGGAGGATGTGATGCCGTCCAGTGCTGTGATGAAGACGCGGTGTCCAAACTGGAGCAGTCTGGTTTTATTACAGCCCATGACCTTTACTCCAGTAGAAAAACTATTTGGCTTTATAACAGCCAGAAACTATTGCCTAGTAACAGAATTTATCTCATAAAGACAAGATGGAGTTACAAACACAAAATGGAACATTCATTTTGATCTTTCTTAATTTAGTCCTTCACAGTCTCATACACTGCAGTACTTGTGTACTGCAGTGCATGAGTCTGACAGTGTCTCACTGACACAGCCTGTGACTTCCAGCTTAGAAAACGAAAATATGCCTAACCCTAGGGTTTTTTCAGACTTATTTCCTTGTGTAAAAAAACCCTTGCATTTTACAGTACCAGCTTAGAGAATGAGATTTCTAAACTCTCAATCACACGTTGCATTTTTTTCTTCCGTTTTTTTATATGAAGTTTGTGAATTCTTTCAGTTTTGCAGCGTTTTTCACCCATTCAACTGAATGAAAGAAAAAACAAAATGCTGCAAAAACATGAGTATTGTACGTAACGTTTTTCCTGCTACCACTCTGGTTTTAGGGGTAGAATAACATGCTGCAAAAATGCATCATGTGAACATACCCTTATCCTGGTTGTGTTCAAGCTGGAAATAAAATAGAATGTCCATAATAACATGGAGACATAATTCATTCTATGGTTTTCCACTTTCAGAATTACTAGGCTGCATCTATTTGTACAGAGCCGCCCATGAAGATTCTATCCCAAGATTCCGTGATGACATCACTCATGATGTTGGCTATTATGACATCACTCATGATGTTGGCTATTATGACCTCACGGAACAGAATCTTCTTATAGAATGTACGCAGTGTCACAGGCTGCCATTCTTGGTTCCATAGCTGGTGAACAGTACTCACTTGTACTTACTCGCTATGACTGACTATCTTATGGATAAATGTCAGGTAGACGCACTATGGGAGATTTTAAAAAAAATCGCCCTGACACTGCGCTTCTACCACCCGATGGCGTCCTCAGCTTCACTCACCGGCTGGTGATGGGGCTGGTAAATGACTGCCTGACCAAACACTACCAAGGTCAACTAACCTCAGAGTATCTGAGCGATTTACCTCAGAACATCAGGACATCAGTACAGCAGGTAAGTGGCGGACGCTCTGCACAAATCTTCTCCATAATAATAGATAATAATGGCGGGATAGAAGTTTCTTATTTCCTCCAACATAAAACACCACTAATCCCCATATGTGGCGTCATTGTATCTGCAGACAGAGGAGCAAATGTCACATAAAATGGCCGCCTTCGTTGTGACCTTTCTCACCTCAGGATTTTCATTTTTATTTCTTTTCTTTTTTATAGGCTGAAACAAGATTTCAAAATGGCGATTTGTCTGCTATTAAGGAACTCGCCCAAAATATCCTGTCTATACTGGAACATCCGCCCTGCTCATCGGAACGCCTGGTAAGGAGCTTCTTCTCTATCACACGTCCTTGTTTTCTGATATTCTCAGATATCAGCGGCTGAGATAATAGGCGATATTACAGAAATGTCGTGTATACAAGTCTCTTACACAGTATATGAATCTGGACTTGTGGAGAGGAGCTGCAGTGTAAAGCAATTCCCTCTAATACTGTAATGAATGAAGTACAAGATGTGCCCATGATGTACCGAGCGCAGGTAACACGGCGCTGGGATCACGGTGCAGAGAAGTCGACGTTTACACTGAACATTTGATTTTTCCATCTTAATTTATCTTAATCCACCTAAATGAGAAAATGAGAAAACATGGCGCATTATCTGTAGAGTTACAATTGCTGCATCTGTAAATGCAGGTTTAGCGCTTCCTGATTTATGGATTTGGTGATTTAGTGAAATATTCCACATATTAAATCTATATATTAAATCTATTAGGAAACAGCAGAAGGCGACACCGAATATGGGCGAAATCTACACCCGGAAATGACCCCTGACCCTAATACGAGTCAGCGGGAACTGACCAGCGATCTGACCACAGGTGAGCCGATCATCCGACCTTCTAGAAGAAATCTCCAGATAATATAGAGAACGGGATAATGGTGGATTTACTCTACTCGGTGTCCAGGGAACCTGTCAGCACATGTGAAGTGCTGGTCTGACTGTACGGCCCATTACCCTCTAATGACAGGAACCCTTTTGTTTTTAGAAATCCAATATCTCAGTCAGGAGACTCTAACGTAGAAGCAATGCACCAAATTGGATGGAAATGCACTGGGGGCGTGGAAGAAAGCGTCTGAGTGCAGTGACACGCCCTAGTGCACTTCCAGGCTAATTTGCATATTGCTGCTCAGCTTGAGCTCTCCCTTCCCATCACTCACATGTACAGTGAGGGCGATGTGCTCCTCATATTTAGAATCCCCATATAATTAGTAATAACCCCATTTACAGGCGTCCCGTTATTTCTCCCGTATATTGCTGTCTTGTGTATGTAGGATTCATATCGTCTAATACATTTTATTTCTTCATCGTTTTATCACTGTTTTAGATACAACTGTGCTGGAGATTCCTGACAATGGAATCAATGAGATCCCGGAGATCCAAAAACCTGCGGCTGTGAGTATCATAGAGGGGGATGTCTGTGTATCACCAGATCATGGGGTGTGAATGACGCGTCCAGTATTATCCCCCATATAACCATGGGACATCGCTATTCTAAATGTAGATGATCCTATCGTGTTAGATAATAGCACTTATACTATGTAAACGGAATCTGGCACCAGGTTTTTTGCTACCCATCTGAGAGCAGCATGATGCAGGGGCAGGGACCCTGATTCCAGCGATGTCACCTACTTTTACTGGGTGGAGTAGTGATAAAATCACACTTTTCTGATTCAGATCTAGCAGAGCTCTGAATGCTGAGCCATGTATAAGCCCGCCCACACCATTGATTGGCAGCTTTCTGTGTATAGTACACTGTGAATAAGCAGAAATCCGCTGATCTGTGGTGGGGGCAGGGTTACACAGAGCAATAGGACTACCTGGCACAAGATTAGACCTATAGTGATAATCTCTTGCTGATTAAACACTAATTGTAATAAAACGACACACAGCGTAGTAACACGTCGCTGGAATCAGGATTTCAGCCCTTTCATCATGCTGCTCTTAGATTACATATAAAAAAACCTGCTGACAGAATTCCCTTTAAGTTTTCATAAGTGATCTACCATATTATTCAGCACTGTGCAATGATTCCGGTGTATGGAGGCTCCCCTTATCCCCTAAACGACCTATAGAAGCCAAGAGTACCCATGCAAATGGATAGAGTAGGCAGATACTTACAAAATATTTTTATTAATATGCAAGCAGTATAAACAATGGCAATGGTGAAAATACCCAAAACACAGTGCCTGTATTTACCGGCCCTATAGCAGATAATTAATGTAAATACAATAAACTCTAAAATATCGTTACCAGATAGGCAGGCATAAAAGGTAGAGAGCTAATAACTCCCAAATAAATCCATTATAAATAGCAGTCCCAATCAATATGCAGCTAAAAGATTCCCAAAAACATAAAATAATCATCCCACAAAAGTATGTGTAAAAACCAAACCTGGATTTGGTATATATAAAAGAAAAACAAGTGCAAAACACACCTTACACAGATGTATAAGGCATTATAACAAATACACACAAACATCAAAGTGATGTCACTATAATAGGTGGCTATATAAAAAAGTGCATGTGCTATGTGCAAAAATATATTTTTATAAAAAGAGCAAAAAGTGACAATGTGCACAAATTAGATGGGAAACAGACATAGCTGCATGGTGGCCAAATATGGTAGAATATACAGGAATCACACAATAATAAAGAGCCGCACTATTAATAAATAATAGTAAATATAAGTATAAAAAGAACAAAAAGTGACAATGTGCACAAACTAAATGAAATACAGACATAACTGCATAAAACCCAAGTATGGTAGAGCACACAGGAAACACAAAATGATAAAAAACCGCACTGTTAGTAAATAAGGGACTGTACCTTTAAAGGCCGCCAATACCGAATACAGCGCAACCACCGACGCGCGTTTCGGAATGAGAATTCCTTCGTCAGGGGGACCTATGAAGTGCTATGTCCATGACCTCCCCCATCTTATCCGGCATATCACAGCTGATCCAGTTATATGCCACTAACGGCCGCGGGTGGAATCGCGATCCACCTGCAGCTTTTAATAAGTCAAATGCCGCTGTCAACTCCGACAGTAGCATTTAACATGGCTGCGCAGGAAGTGCGTCTTAGCTCTTGGCAGGAGACCCCTGTGGTTGTCATTGTCACACTGCTATGAGCGCCCCCGGTGGTCAGTGCTCATAGCAGATGAGCATTTTTGCTGCACATAGCAGGGCTGAACCCCTGCTATGTGTAACACAAGTGATCGGATGATCGCAGCTTCCAGTCACCCATGGAGACTATTGAAAAAAGTAAAAAGTAGAAAATATATATATAAAATAAAACAATATAAAGGTCTAAATTACCCTCCTTTTGCCCATTCAAAATAAAACAAAAAAAATACACATACTAATAGCATTTAGTGAGTGTGGTAAAAAAAATCAATTGTGGAATTGCACTTTTTTTTGCAATTTTACCACACTTAGAATTTTTATCCCGCTTTTCAGTAAAGGATATATTAAAAGCAATGGTGTCATTCAAACATAAAACTCGTACCACAAAAAAACAACAACAAGCCCTCACTTCACCATATTGACCGAAAATAACAAAGTTATGGCTCTGGGAAGAAGGGGAGCAAAAACCGGAAATACCCGTTTCTTAAGGG